>OX421842.1:42119541-42232041 GCA_949127995.1 Suillia variegata
CAAGTGAAAATTATCATAAACTAGGTGAAACTATCATTAAATTAAAATAAAATGTTTTTGCAATATTTTAGAAACGTTGTATTGTTATATACCATATGAAATGATAGTGAACAAAGTTATAAAATTGTAGAATAATAAAAGTTATTTTTTTGTATATGTTCAAAAATTAGTTAAAAAGAAATAATGAATTAATAAAAATAAGTTGTTTAGCAATAAATATTTCGTAGCTTAAATACTTGCTTAACTCAACCATGATTAAACAATAAGGCTAGGAGAGTAGTAATGAAAACGAGCGACCTCACCTCGATGCTTCTATTATATTGTATGTTTCCATTTTTTGTTTTGGTTCTATAAACTTTTGTTTTTTGAAGCTTCAAAAAGTGTTTTCTTGAAATTTTTTACTTTTGTGCAAACCTAATTTACTGTCATTTAAAAAAATTTTAAAAAGTACTGAACATTTGAAAATTCTAGTAAAAATGCATGTTTGTGTAGTTAAAACGGACAAACGTTAAAAAATGTATAATTAGCGAAGAATATAGGAGGAGAAGAGACAGGAGGAGGATCAGGATATTCCGAATGCTCAGTGAATGATTAAAAAAAATCGTAGATTTTCAAAATTTCCTTGCTTTTAAACAGGTTTTTTTTTCTCAAAACTAAAGAATTTTCGACATTTCATACTTTTATCTTTTACAATTACTATTTTTTTTAAGATCAAGTCGATAATATTGTAAAATAAAACTTATTTCAATGAAATTATAATAAAACATTAAAAAAGTACAATCATCGAAGATTTTAAGCTCATTTCTAATAAGATTTCAAAAATATTCAAAAGGCGTAGTAAATTTACTACGAAAGTAGGAAATACCCAGCTCTGGTTTGATCCCATAACCGATATAAATACTACTATCGAAATAAAGTGCCATCACTAATGACAATCAGATTCATTAACAGCGCCGGATCCAATCAATTTGGAAATATATTTTGTGTTAAATTTCGCGAATTTGATTGCGTTTCCTTTTTTATCAGCGTAGAAGTGATCATAAAAATTTCAAAATAATGGGTGATGAATTTGAGGAAATGGAGCCCTGCCTCAAGAATATCATTGAGCAGGACTCACTGAAATGGATTTTCGTGGGCGGAAAAGGCGGTGTGGGCAAGACAACATGCAGGTAACACAGATTAAATTTTTGCATTAGTTTAATTTGAATAACAAATGTTATGTTTATATTAATAAATAATAGCTGTAGCCTTGCTGTTCAAATGTCCAAAGTGCGCGAATCCGTGCTAATCATTTCCACAGATCCCGCTCACAATATTTCGGACGCCTTCGATCAGAAATTTACAAAGGTTCCAACAAAGGTGAGTTTTAAATGGAACGGAGGAGTCTAGTGTTTGGCTTTGTCAATGAAGCATTATTTTGTTCGTAGGTAAATAGTTTTACCAATTTGTACGCGATGGAAATCGATCCCAATGCGGGTCTAAACGAGCTGCCGGACGAGTACTTTGAGGGCGACAATGAGGCGCTGCGTTTGAGCAAGGGTGTGCTCCACGAAGTTATTGGTGCTCTGCCCGGAATCGATGAGGCAATGAGCTATGCCGAAGTAATGAAGTATGTACACGTCGATTGGAACATGTTTATCTTTAACAATGATAAAATCTTAAATTATTTTTAACAAAATTATATAGCGTGTCATAGACAAGTCAGTATTACTAATTTAAGGTTAGCAGTTCGCAAATTCGTCTACATTTTGTTGGTTAGTAGATATGATCGTTATGTATCCCAACATTATACTACGACTTTTGGTTCTTTACCTATAAGTATATGTGTATATATTTTTGGAATTGAATTTAGAACTGCCGGCTTTCTGCAAAATTCTTCAAAATCGTTCTGTACCGAATTAAAGTTCTTCACTTTCAGTAATGGCCTTTCAAAGCTTAACATTTGTTTTTATTGATATCGTCTTTGGCGAACAATTTCTTCCGCAAAAAATTTTTTTTAATAAATATAGTTTAAACTTGGGGTTACGTCAAGTGTTTGTTTGGTTGGTTTAGGTTTTGCCTAAGAAAGACACGACTCGGGCTAAATACTGTAATGCACTAAAGCACTATAATGCCATTTTGGTACAACCTTTGTGAAACCACTGAAGTCCTGTCTTTTAAAAACATCTTGATTTATTAACAAACCTACTAATGTCATCTATTTTGGATTCGGAGAGTTTGTAAAGGATATCCAATTCGAATTTTCCTAATGTACTTAGTCGTAAAGTACCCAGACATGGGCACTCACATAGGTAATGGAAAACCGTTTCTTTGAACCTTACTTGGTGTTTGGAGCTTCAGAAGCTATCGTTGTGGGGCCAACCCATTTTGTCGGCATGGTCCCCAACGGCCAATGGCTGATCGAAGTGATACTGATAAATTCTGTTTTTGGCTTTCTTATTAATTCTTCGGTTTTTGACTGATTACTTATCCTTATTAAAATTAAAAAAATATATACTTGTTGCTCAAAATTAAACGTTTATCAAAATATTTCTAGGTTAGTGAAAGCAATGAATTTCTCTGTCGTCATTTTCGATACTGCTCCCACAGGCCACACACTGCGTCTGCTCTCTTTTCCTCAGGTGGTTGAGAAGGGGCTCGGCAAACTGTTGCGCCTTAAAATGAAAATTGCTCCGTTTATATCGCAATTCGGCAGTCTGCTGGGCATGACCGACTTTAATGCGGACTCTCTTACGCAGAAACTGGATGAAATGTTAAAGATCATCCGACAGGTCAACGAGCAATTCCGTGATCCTGTAAGCAAAACTAATGACATTTTCAAAATATTAAAAATAAATAATTTGTGTGTTTTAGGACCAAACCACGTTCGTTTGCGTTTGCATTGCTGAGTTCCTGTCTCTTTACGAAACAGAGCGACTGGTTCAGGAGCTCACCAAGTGCGGAATTGATACGCACAACATTATAGTCAATCAATTGTTGTTCATGAAGCAGGACCAGCAACCCTGCGGCATGTGTGCCTCTCGATACAAGGTCAGAATTATAATTTAATAATAATTTACACTCGTCATTAAATATACTTAAAAATTAAAATTAACTCCCCTGCAGATTCAAGAGAAGTACTTAGATCAGATTGCCGATTTATACGAAGACTTCCATGTAACAAAGCTACCGTTGCTCGAAAAGGAAGTTCGAGGCGGTGAAAATATCAAGGCATTCTCGGAGAATTTAATCAAGCCGTACAGCCCCAATTGATAAAGAAATTTTGGCTTCTCTGCGACAAGTTACAATATAAGTTGATTTTAAATATTTTTGGTAATTGATTTATATATGATTTTGTCCTACTGATAAATCACTTTGATTGTATTCCATTCTGATGTGTAAGAAGGTTGAGAATAATATTTATAAATAATAAATACATACGAGTATATCTCTCCATTGAAATGTGTGCAAAAAAAAAAATTTAAATGTTGTTGCTTTAAATGCCCATGAATATGATTTTATATGTCAATGAATGATTAAATAAAAGCAAGAAACCGTAATATAATTGAAGTATACTACAACAAGCCCAACACAGCCCGTAGTAGGTGTCGAGTTTGAATTTTAGTTTGTCACACTCAAAGAAATGCCGACTGTAAAGAAGAAAAAATGTTTTAAAATTTTGATTAAAAAAAGTTTAAAATTTACGACGTTTGGCGCGAAAATTTTCTTAAATTTGTAATATATCTACTAATCATACCTTGTTATTTATACCATGAACAAATTGTACACAAAGGGAAATTGTTCCCTCAGCTGTTTATTAAACCACCTCTGTAATGTCAATCAGGGATGATTTTGAGCTGATGTCAAAATAGTACTTAAATTAAACAAAACGTACTGATAAGAAACTAAGCATACTCGTAATTTTTTTCAAATAAATGTGAGTTTATTTTAAAAAGGTCACAGTGTGTAAAAAAAATATACTTGATAAATTAAATTATTACCTAAATATTTATATTCCCTTCTTATTTTTCTTAACTTTGGTACTAACTGAAATTTACAAATTGATATTTTTAATTCATAAAAAATTTAAGATTGATATGTAAATTGTATTATTTAAATATAATTTTGATGAAGTTTTTCGCTGTAGTAGCTTATTGTTTTCTAAGTAAAAAAAGGACCGAAGTAATTAAAAAAAAGTCAAATTTCACTTTAAAAAGTACTAAAAAAGACATGCCTGATGCCAATACGAAAACTTGTTTCTTTAAATTTTGGCATTTGGTGTTGTTGGCTGCAGATGTCAGTTGAAAATGGATTTCGCGGCGAATGGGTGGTAAAGCGTATATCGTGTTCATTGTTTTGATAAGTGAAACAAAATATAATTAAAAGATAAAACCGAAAGTTATTAAAAATTTATTGAAAGACGTTTTTTTAAAGTGAGATAATTAAAAAAAAAATAAATAAAAATTTCAACCAAGTGCCAGAGAACTTCAGCGAGACATACCACTACTAAAGTGAAAAACACAAACAACAAGAAGAAGATTTTGGAACGACCGATAGAAGAAACTAAAATAGGTAAAGTAGCCGAAATTAGTAAATGCGTAATTAAAAGAAGTGAAACAAAACTGAAATTCAGTCGTCAAGTTTTAATCAATAATAAAAAGGCGAAACGAAATATTCATTCATCACGAAAGAATGCCTCCGCCAACAAAACAACGCCCGCCATCGTCGACCATCGACCACACAGGGTACAAATGGAGAAACATTGCTTCGCAGCTAAAGCGAAACAAATAAAACTAACCAAATGGCGCTTCACATTCTACATCCACTTCAACTAATTTTATATGACTATTGCACGAACTATTGTGCTAACGCCCAACGCACCGCCCCTCGATGACCTTCGCACACTCCGTCGCATATTCTCCCCAAAAGGGCGCAAGTGTCTGTTTCGTTTGTGGACAGACCATTCGAAATGTATTTTCACTCGAAATGTGCAAATCTAAATATAAAGCTCAAAATGTGGTTGTGCCTAAGCAAAGGTGGTAAACAATGATAACCTAAACAGCTAAGTCCATTCTATTTCCAGGTAGCACATTTATTTTGGACTAGTTGTTAGCTTTAGTCGTTCTAGTCCTGTGTGCCATGTTTTCTTGTAATGAATTCTTCACATTTTTAAAAAACTTTTAAAAATAAAGATACTTAATATCGAAACATAGTGTCAAATTTAAAGGAATATATGTATAACTTTTAAATCCATATAAATATAAGTGGAAACAATACTTTCTTTTATTTAATCGTCTCTTCTTCAAATACATACTAACAAATAAAAAGTTAACTATTGGTAAAGTGCAAATATAATAGTTTAGCTATTATACGTGCTTCCGTTGTTTGACCGATTCTCTTTCAGCTCCCTTCAACAAAACCGTCATCACTTAAGGCAGTTGGCGCGACTTGCTTGCCTACCTTAAATTATTCCGTTGAAAATCAATTTGATTAATTTTGGACGTTCATAGACATAAGAACGAAGCCCTTGCTATTGAAAATGCCATTAGCCAAGGTTTCTTTGCTGTTGTTTTTCGAATTCTTTTGTTATTTGCTTAACTTTTTTACACTTAAAAAATTTGTTATTACAGATTAAATTTAGCTTTTATTTTTACATTAATTAAACAGATATTAAAATTGTTTCAAATGCGAGTCCGAATAAATTTAAAACTTGTTTACTTTATTTGATTTTTGGGACTAAATTCTGCCTTTGATTATATTTTTAGATATTTTTTTGTTCATATTCGAAAGCGGTCGAAACCAAATAAGAATATTCGGTTGGACAATGCATTAAGGAATTGATTACATAATATAGTTTATAGTTTTCGTTTACTTTAAACAAATGACTGTCATGTTAGTAATTTTTAAACTCTTCCCTTCATTTAGTAAATACTTTTAAAACAAATTCTTCCATAAGCTGTTTAAGTAAATGTTAAGTTGTATTCTAAAATTTATGAAAATGTCATTTGGTTGTTTAACTTGAGTATGTTTATTTACGTTTGTTTTAGAGTTTCCAAATTAAATTTGCAGTTTTGGTATACAATTGGAAGCACATGTAACAATTTAACATGCTCATAACTTTGCATATAAATGTTGAGCACGATTACTAAAATAGCTCATAGGCACAATTGCGCAGTTTGAAAACAGGAAAACTATTGCAATGAAGATGTCCTTAAAGTAAATCTTATTCATTTTTATTTCATACATTTTACACTATGCACAAATTTCGTTTACGCTTTTGGCCTTCCAAAGACGTAAAAGTTTTGAAAACGCGAATGTCTCTATTAATGAAATATATTGTTTACAATTATTCGAAAAGTAAGAAATGTATGCATTAATTATAAATTGTTTATGGAGTAATTTATAGGAAGTCATTTCTTTTCAAATTGAATTTATAAAAGCGTATTTTCAATAAACTTTGAATTGTTATCTATCTGACGTAAATCGAATATTTTGTTGTGTTTCATTAAGCAACTAAAACTTATTTTAATTTTTAAGTTTCTATTCAACTTAGATAACATATAAAGATTTTAAACAACTGTGCGGGTAAACAAACCAAAAACGTAATAAAACAAAATCGAGCTTGTTTTGTCAAAACTCGATAAGAACTGAAATGAAAAAAAGAGAAACATTTTAAACAAAGAACTTTTCTGTTTTATTCAATATCGGCGAATAAAGCGAAGACCTTTTATTTTGCAGTTTAATCTTAAAGAAACATTTCCCAATTACTCTAATAAATCAATTGCCGTGTTGAGGCAACGACAGCGACAACAAAAACAAATACAAAAACAACACTTGTCACTTGTTCTTGAAACATATTAACTCTAGATTAGACTTAGTTACTCATTCAGAGCAAACGCAATCTTCATGAAGTTACATTCTTTGGTTTTGGTTTTGGTTTTGCGTAGCTACTACCTATCACTCTTATCAATTTCATGCATTGTTTACATTTCTCTCACATGCTTTTTTTTTTTTGTACTAAGTTTACTGTTGTGGCAACTCGTTCCAATTGAATAAAACACTTCGTCACATTTTCAATTGAAATGTGGATGGCGTAACTAACAATTACAGTTGTATTTTCTTTATATAGTATGTGCAAACCGACATACAACTTTACAAGTACAAAACACTCTAGTATTTCCCATTAATGACTCACGTTTGGAGTTAATACATAAATACATTTGTATGTACATAAATAGGTATGAAAGTATGAACGCACGTTGACATGCACAACATTATTATTATTACAATGCAAAGTTAAAAAAAAACTATCAAATTGTTAAATACTCGTATATAAAAACAACAACACAAAACTGGCATAAAGTTTTAATGACCTTGCCGGAGTTGAAATTATTTATTTTATTTGTATTGTGCAAATTTTTTACTTATGCTTCAGACGAAATTGAAACTAATCATTTCAAGATATTTTGTTGGTAGTCATATCTGAATACTTGGGAGATTAGTTACTTCTAAAAGTGCAGAATCTCATCGAAAGATTTCTAGACCGCTTAACAATTCACAAAAGTCCACTAAACCAAGTCGACTTTAGAGGTTTTGTAGAATTCCGACAGAAATATACTTTTAATTGGTTCTAAATGTTAATTTTACAATAAAATAACAAATTCGTCGATAAATCCCATTTAAGATATGTAAAAATTAGCAAATTTCTAGATACTTTCCAAAAGCAGATGTCTTTGACCTCAAGCATCTCGAAGTTCTTTTTTTTATGCGGTTCTATCGTTTATCATTTGGCATGTGTCGCGGCATAACAAAAAGAACAACCAAAAACAAAAACAAATCTTACCTTAGCTTAAAGAGAAGGTGGAAGCAAAAGAAAAACATTAAAATAGATAAACCAAGACAGATGTTTGCAGACGACGAGTTCGCAATAGAAGCAATCTTTGGGAAACAATAGACGCTGCATTGTTGACCTCCGCTTACAACATGAGTTACCATTCTCTGTTATTTTTTGTTCTGTTGACAAAGTTACCGCGCGCAACTAAACCAATGGAATGCAACAAAACACCTGTCGTCTGTGCGTCATGCGTCGCGCGCCATCCTCACATGCTGCTTTGTTTGCCGGTCTTCCTGCTTAACTTTGTAATGTGACAGGTACGGGTACGACGACTTCTTGCAGAGCAACCTAAGTGAACGGCTGTCGATAAAACCATCGAAACATGTTTTCGTGTTTTCTTCTTTCTTAAGGTTTGTACTGGCAATTACCGCGTGTACGATTACATGAAGTAAGTGACGTGATTTATATCGCAATCATGTGGATATATAAATTGAATTCACCTCTAAATTAATTAATGGCTTCAGGTCAAAAAACGTACAAAGCCTTGTGTCCTTGCTGTGTTTAGTGTCCTTTAATTAGATAAATACAAATATAAGTATTTTGTTATTAAATATTCAGTATTAAGGATCAATAAACGGCAGGACTGAATAAATATTGACCCAAATGAATTTGCACCCTAAATTGGGTTAAATTTTCATGGTAAAATAATTTCCTAATTTTAAATATGAAATCATGTCCTGCTGCGTTTGAAAATAGTCGCAAAAATTTATGAAATCAGGCTCCAAAAAATATATATATATATTAAATTAGAATTAAAAAACTAGTAAGAGAATTATATGCGGCTATGCCAAGGCTCAAATACCCTTATAGAGACCTATGCCACATATGTACTCATATGTAAAATAGTGTAGAGTTTTAAATAATTCTCTAACTAGTTTAAATTTAATTTTTTTGTTGGTATAAAATACCTGTAAGTATATATCAGATGAATATGGAAATTTGTATTTTATAAATTTCCTTTTATCGAGCCTAAAGGAACACAATTCAAATCACCTTTAAATATCGTGTAGCACACAGGTTTTACGCTCGCACTCGCCATTGCATGTATTCAAAATAAAAAGAAGCTATTTAAACGAAAATTGCTTCACGATAGAAACTAATTTTCGATAGCCTGTCAAACCTTGGCGAAAGTTACTTATTTCGTTTTTTTCTCTTTAAATTCTCTTAAAATTGCATTCACCTTGAAAATATGACAGGAAAAAATGGCAGCCGAGGGCATACGTCAATGTTTGCTGCTTTGGAGCGTCGATTATTGGAATCTAGAAGGTAACGAACAAGGATAAACCTCAAAAGGCTTAATTTAACGCTTTCGTTTTTGGTTGAATATTTTTGTTAATATTTTACTGATTTAATTTTTGTGTTTATGCAAAACTCCGTGGGTGGGTCATATTGTGTTTGGGTAGAAGTACGTAACAGAAAACAATCTAGCCGTGTTCGACTTTATTATTGTTTGTCAGTCCGTTTGGAATTACTTTTAACACGAAAGCGTGAGTACCGATAGAGATTGATATTAAGGTTCCATGCAACCCATCATCAGGTCCGTATCTAGGGGGAGTCAAAGGGGGCATGCGCCCCGGGCTCCACTTTGTAAGGGCGGCATGTGGAAGAAGCTTTAGGGCGACATTTATTTTAAGTGAGTACCTTTTTTTTTTTTGCTTCTACATCTGCTTTAATGAAGAAAATTGTCTGTACAATTTTAGAAAATTTTTCAACTTTTAACAAGTACAATGTCATAAAAATATTTTGAAAGGGCGACAATATTCACTCTTCCCCGGGCGCCAGAATTCCTAGGTACGGCCCTACCCATCATTTAGAAAATGCTTATGCATTCTTAACACGATATTTTGAGGACCATAAGGGATATTGGGTTGATTTTTTACGACCATTCAAACAAATATTCGGCATACAATATCTTAATTCAATAAGATACTTCTAATAATGTGGTGCATTTATCGAAGCCGGTAGGACTGACTATAATTTTTTTGTTATTTATTTGATATTTGATTGCGTTGTGTTTTTATTTATTTGGTTTTCGAATCTAATTTTGTTCCCAATTTAATTTTGCGTACAAAATCAACTGAAGGAAAGGTTTACCTTAAATTTGTATGCAATTGGAGACTATCCGAAATATTTGTGTACGTTATTTTATGTAATCAATTGAGTTTTTAAATTGTTTTTCTTTTTTTGTTGAAATATAAAATTTTTGTGAATATTATTATTTCGTATTTTTTGTTGGAATCCACATAAAATTACGCTTTCGTATACATATATAAACATTTTTTATTTTTTTTTTTTTCAAATTGAGCTGATTTTGTTTTATGTTAACCATGATTTTTATTTATTCGCAGTTATGGCCGACAGCGCTTTCAAGTCACGTGACATCGGATTGCGTGCCCAGAAGAAGATACTTTCTCGCATGGCTACGAAAAATATTGCGAAAACCTTTATTGATGGCACAACCGCATCGCTTCTGGATAATTTATATCGTCTGTGCAAAATGCATGTAAGTTGCCTTTTTGCGTACATTAATTTCGTATGTACGAGTATTAGTTTTTTTATTTCCAAATTTTTATTGCTGCCCATTTCTTGTTTCAGACCGGCAACAAGGCAAAAGCTGAGAAGCTGATTAAGAATATCATCAAAATCGTTATCAAAATTGGTGTTCTGCATAGAAATAATCAATTTAGTGACGACGAACTGAAGGATGCAGAAGTGTTCAAGCGGAAGTTCCAAGTAAGTGCCACATTAGTCATTGCAATTTAAATTCGTTAAATATTGTTTAAATTGATAAGAAACTTTAACGAATTTCAAAAGAGTGCATTGAGATGTACATTAGGGTAGTTCAAACACAATTTTTGATAACCCAATAATTTTTTCCTGTCAAAATTGTTTTTATAAAACCGTTTTTAGAATGGTAAATGTTATTTATTTATAATACAAATTATAATACAATATATAAATATTAACAAGAATTTAATGCGAAGACGAGGGTACAGTTTTTTACATTACTATTTCTATGATATAATTGCAGGATTGAAGTATTTATATATTTGTACGTGTACAAGATTGAGCAAGTTATTAAAACGATCGTTTGACTTTTCAACGTTTTAGGTTTCAGCACGTAAATGTTTTCCTAAACTAAATTTAATATAGGATCATGTATATTTTAAGTAGAGGACCGGTAATTGATTGTTTGCCATAAAAATCACGGTTAAATCTGCGTCCTGTTTCTTTGTCCAGTGGTGGAAAGACGCAAATTTAACTATCTAGGCTGTGGGATTCTAATTACAAATTACATAGTAAAAATTAAGCCCGCAACATTTACAAGATTTATAAATAGTTTTGAATTGTGTTTGTAGGGTAATGAAACTGCACAATAGAGCTTTCAGATCATAGTTTGTCTATAGCTTTTTTTATTAATTGATTAAATTTGACAGAAAAGGGTGAATTAGCCACTCAAACAATTATAAATGGTAATCTAATTAGGGTGGGTTACGATTTATCAGATAAGGGTGGTTCGTAATTTAAAAAATTAATATATTTTTTATTGAATAAAATATCAAAATATTTTTTAATCAATAACCGCCCTCATTTGATTGTGATATATAATAATGTTGTGTACCCATAGTCGGTAGGACCGAATATGAATTCTAACTTGTTTGTTATTAAATCTGATCCTTTTGCAGAATATTTAAATCAAATTGCTTCCAAAAAACGTTTGCAATACACAATTAAATTATTGATTGCTCTTTATTCCAGAATACTCAACTCTCGCTAATTTCATTCTACGAAGTCGATTACAGCTTCGACCTGCCATATCTACAGAAATCTATTGCGGATTCGCACGCCGCCCTCAAGTCAATTGTACAAAGGCATCTCACCGAAAAGTCGTTAAATCGCATCGACGAAGTTTTTGATTTCTTTGGCGAAGCAACGCTCCTGGAGACGGCATTTAAACCCGATTCGCCATATCGTGAAGTCTTAGGAAAAATCGTGGACGACATTAATACTGCCATGGACACAGGCGACATGTAATTAACAAAATGAAACCGGTGTTTAAATTGAATTTAAACCGCACGATACCAAATAAAAAAATTTTAATAAATACGCTTCACGAAAAGATGCTAATTAATTAAATAATTAGCGAAGAGAAAAACATGTTTTTTCAAATATTTTTCGATGGTGATATTGAATAAGCAAACAGAAAAAAGAACTGTATTATAAGCAAAACAACAACAACAACAAAACGTCCTGTTTTTCATTATTGTAATTGTTAATAATTTAATTATGTCTAAGTAATAATCAAAATTTACTCACAACTAAATGTAATATTTTCGTAAAATAACGAATGATGTAAACCAAAAGCACAAGTCTAAAACAACAACAACAACAACAGTTTTGTTATTAACTAATTAAACATTTGACCTAAATCAATATGTAGTTGGAAAGTGTCATTTAAACTGCATTCAATTGGGAACTCCAAACATTTTTGTATATCAATGAAAACCTTGTAATGTTCATGATATTTAAACGTAGATAATCGAAATATTTGTACACTGATTTCCAATGTATTATTTCATTTCAACTTGCATTACTACTTGATATGAAGTTCTCATTCGAAATCAGATTTAAAGCGGAACAAATGTAATTGATTTTTGTATAACTCTTGTGGGTTTATTCAAGTTTTTAAAATGTAACTAAACTTAAACGGCAAATGTACTTAACACATTGTTCCAACAAAATAATAATACAAGACTTAAGTGATCTCGTGTCTTGCACAAACAAATGCTATAACAAAAATTCTTGCTTTGGAACCATTAACGCTATCTAATATAAATTTTTAGGCAACACTAAAATTTTTCACTTTTGTACTTTATAAAATATCAGAGATATAGAAAAATGCAATCAATGACTTAATTAACATTTTTTTTTATTATAAATTGTTCAAGATTTAATATTTTTTCTTCTTGGAAATTTATAATTCTGTGTTTAAAATGCACATCGAAATCGAAAAAAAAACCTCATTTGAAAGATTTTGTTTTTCATTAAGTCAAAATTCGTTTTTCAACTATTCCTTAATTGCAGTTAATTTCAGAAAACAACTTGTTTAATAAGGACAAATATAAAAGTTGTGTTCTTGTAAATATATATTTTTTAAATACATAACAAACTGTACAACCTAAATAAAATAAAATTGATTGCGCTTTTATACATCTCTATAAATATTATTAAATGCAAATATTACTCAATTTTACTAACCACACGAAAAATATCATTTTTATATTCGGACCAAAATCTTGTACTATTTAGAAAATATATTTATAAAAACAACAACCGAGATATTAGCCGACGAATACAATATTCGTATTAGATAAAAAAAAGAAACACACTGTTACAAAAGAATACTCTTTAAAACACAAAAGCAACAATTTGTATTGATATTAAAAATTTATGTACTTTCTCGCAATTAACTATTATTATGTTAAGTACTAAACGTGAAGAACATTCCAATAAACTTATCAATGTACGAGTATGTCAGCTAATAAGGACATTCACAAGATCTATTGTATGGACGAAAAGTTTTAATTGAGTCATTTTATATATTAATATGCGAATTTCGAAATCGTCAGATACATACAGATGTATGTACATTTGTTAATTTTAAATATTTATGACTTTCGTAAATATTTTTTATTTCGAAATAACAACATCCCAATAAGAGAATGTGAATTTCCCAATTATCCAGAAGCAAGTTTTGAACCAAACATATCGTTTTTTTTTTAAACTCAATATTGACAATAAGTAACAAAAATGTACCATTTTACTTTTGAAAAGTGTTTTGTCATACATTTATACCTTGTACGAGACATATGCTTATTAAATTGTTCTTTTATTTTGACCGTTTTTTTGGTAAATTAAAATATCTTTTAATTTGTAAAGTAATGATCAAATTTGAATTAAGAATTGTTTTTCATTTCTTTCAAAATTTCCGTTTTACATTTTATTCTTATTTCCCATTATTCTTATATTGTCCTATTTATTCCAAGTATTATTATTATTATTATTATCTATTTGACGAGCCAGTTCTATAAGAGAGCAATGCAATTATAATATTAATATGAACTTTCGTTAAAACGGATTCGTTTTATACAATATATAATATATAAATTATAAATGTTTAAATAATTTGTTGAACGAATCAATTTACTCTGTTTAAATTTTTTAATGGGCTTGCTTTCCGTACACATTATATACAATTTTTGTATTTGTTAAACTACAAAAAATACGATTAAGTTTAAATTTTGTATTTTGATTTTGTTTTTCTAAATGCTAGAGTAGAATTTCATAATAATTTTATAAGCAAGGTTTATTTAAAAATATTGACATATTTCCGTTATAAAATGTTATTTTGTGTTTTTGATTTTTGAATTTATTGAAAATTGTATTCATTTAAATTAAACTTAAATGAGTTCTTTAAGCGCGTTAGACAAAAAGTCACATATTTAAACCTTAATACACCAACAAAACTCCACCAAAATTTTGTAAAAAAAAAACGAGGAAAATCCAAATAAATTAAAGCTGAATTTCGGCACAAAAGTTTCAGTGCATTTTTATTTTTTTTAACAAGTAACTGACTTTAAGCCAAATTAAACTAACAATTAAAACGAACGAATCTATTCGGCCCGTTTTTCTTGCAACACTTCGTCTGACGTTTTTCCCTCCTCGGCTAAGCGCTGCTGTCGAAACAGTTCAATAAGCTTTTCAGTGGCGGATTGTTCGACATCCAGTGGGCGAGATGCCTCAGCATTGGGATAGGTGGTCAAGTTGGAGTCGGAGCTACGCAACATGAATGGCGTCCAAGGTCCCTGTATTGAGGGAACATCGGTGTGCCACATTTTACGCAGGCGCATTGCGCTGGACGAGCCATTTTGGGTTTTGAGCAGGTCAATCCATTTGTTGATTTCGTCCTTGGTCGAGTTGCGACAACTGAGCCATTCGCGATCACCATTCACTGTAAAATAAATTTATATTAATTGGAATATTTTTGTGGTCCAAAACAACATGATAAGTTTTTTGTTAGAATACCAATTTTTTTAAATTTGCTTGTGCACGATACCTCGAATAATTTTAATTAACATCGCGCTATATTTTTATAATTAATTTTAGTTTAGTTAAAAAGTATTACCATACTATGTGACCCCAAATTTCTCTGAATGTGCCTGCAAACTGTTTCATATAAGCTTTATTAAAAAAGTTCGACAAATCGTAAATTGAGAATATTGAAAAGATAGTTTTATTTATGCTGCATTGAAAATATAATTTTTTCTTTATAGTAGCATAGTGAGGGTATAGGCCTAAACGAGCAGAACAAGAATTGATGAATACAAATGTTTATATGCCACAAAATCGAATCAAGAAACAGTTGTTGTTACGTTTTGAACATTATTTAAAAATATATATATATATATATTTTGAGTTCGATCAGAACTGTTCGAGTTTTTACAAATTTTATAGAAAACTGCGTCATCGTTCCAAATGTTTTCGAACTAGAAAGTTTTTAAACGTATAAAATGTACAAATTTTGAGTTTGATGGATCATAATTTTAAATATTCTCATTTTATGAATATACATTCATCTGTACTTGGGAAATCATGTCTTTACTCATTCTAAAATAATGATCAACCTTATTCCAAATAGAAATTTTCTTAAAGAATGGTAGAGTTACAGATTGGAATTGGCGTTTCTTAACAGAAACATTTAACACCGTACAGACCTCGAACTAAAGCAACAGTTGGAATGTATTTTAATTGTATTCAAAAGAATAATTTGTTTTTTGTAATGCTTAAATATTTATAGACATCAAGGCACAAGGCAGTTTTATAACTTACGATACTCTCCGACCAAGACGGGCGTACGGTGGCGGCGTGGCTTCACGTACACTACAATTCCTGGGTTTTCCTTTGCAAAATCTACCAAATGATTCTCGATGAATTCCCTGTAAAATTAAATTTTAATGGACGTTCTTTACAAATCAATCAATTACCCTACCTCATGCCCTTGCTGGAACCATTGTTTTTGCAGAATTTTAGTGTGATACGCTGTAGTTGGCAAACGTAGCGCCCAATGCCATTTTGTAGCGGTGCACGCGGAAATCCCGACTTGAGGAATAAATGACTGTTGGACATTTTTATTTACTTATTTATTCTGAAAGAATTATAATTGGATTTGGTCAACTAGAAAATATAACCTAGAAACTAAGTTTGACGTTTACATCATTCGTAACAAAAAATAAAATATCCCTGCGCTTGTTGAAATTTGGCCGGCTAGCCGGCAAAGGAGAAAGCCGGCTCAGCTTAGCCGCCGTCGATTTTGTACAGTTAACCGACATTCCTCCATTACGCGCTCGTTTGCGCATTCTTCCATTACCTGCTGGTTTGCGAATGGAAAAAATGATAACAGCACAAGCCGCATTTATTGACAGTTAGAAAATCTTGTATTGCAACAAAGCGGGCAATCGTATTAGTATCAGTATCAGCGTTTGAAATTCTCGTAAGTAGCGCATGGGAAGTGCAACGCGGCGCATTGTACCAATTGTAAATCAAATGAAGCGAATCAGAAAGAAAGCGTTTAGATTGGACACCATTTTGATTTTGTAAAATAACTAAGTTAAAATTAAATGAAATGAAATGACAAATCCAAAAACAAGAAAAACAGGAACGCCACCAGATACACGGCACCAACAACATCAACAACGGCATCATCGTCGTGATGCAGAGCGCAGCCGAGTGCAAGTGACCATCGAGGATAATGTGTCTGATCAGCTTGAGGAAGTACAGCATTGCTTTCCAGTGCAACAAGGTATAAATTGAAATTTTTAAACAGAAAAGTTTCTGCTAATAAATTTCTTCATAGATTTGTGCACACAGACCACCACTGATGTCGACGAAATTGATACTGACCACTGCGAGGAGGATGATGAAGAGGAGGACAGAGACTCTTCATCCTCATTTAGTTTGCAAGAGTGTTTTAATGAGTTTCGTGCACGTCGCATACGCCGTATTTCGACACAGAGTCGTGAAGCGGTTCCGGTGGGTGGTGAAACTTGCGGTGGAGCTGATGGCCTCGTCATCGATCCAGCGGACGTCGACCTAATCAATCAGAATCGCAGCAATAAGGAGTACGAACGCAAGTGTAAACCCTGTGAAAATGGATTCTGCTATTGTTTTACAAGTGATAGTGGTGAGGGTGGTGGTGTCAGAAGCTGCGATGCTGCGGCACGTGGCGTACACGTGCGACAACCCAGACGCAGTAGGAAGTCTGAAAGCAGTCAGGTGAGTGTAGGAAAAAGGAGTATTGATAGATTTTTGTTTATGGGATTTTTTTTTTTAATTTTTAAATAAGTTTTATGCTAATCGAAAAGGTTTATTTAAATTATAATCAAAGAGTATAATAATGCAAGGATAAAAGTCAGCATCACTGTTTTATAAAAATTGATTTAATAAGATAATTTAAATTCACTCAAAATATTTAGTTTTTGTTTTACTCTTATGCCAATTGGATTTCGGGAGTTTAGAGCTAAAATAAAATTGTGATTAAATTTGATACAAAATGTTTGTTTTCTTTTGTAAATTTTTTGTTTATGGATTTAACGTTTTTAATATGTAGTTCATCATTTGAAATATATGTATAAACAATTATTTATTTCAGTTTTCCTATATTGCGCCGCAACATCGTCACACTAGTAAATCTAAGGAAAGACGTCGCCAAAGTGCACCAGCTACATTGAAAGTACCTCCTCAAAAGTCAAAACAACAAAAACCAAAAAAGCTGTGCGATAAAATCGCTTCGTCTTCTTCAGTAACAAATCATAATCCTCCAGCAGAGAAACAACTAACGGCTATTAGTCGCCTGGAGACGACATCCAAAGACGCTCCGCTAATACACATCATTCAGGAGTTGCGCAACAATTGCGTTATTTCGGAGGTACGCGTTAATAAGCACAAAATGCAGGCGGCACAAAAACATCAACAGCGCAGCCGCAGCTTAACTACTTCAAAATCTTCTTCACCCAAGAAAACGCATTTTCAACTCAATCAACACTCTAGTGGCACTATACTTCCTCAGACTAAATTTGTGCATAAATCAGCACCGCAGCCATCTGCACCCAATCTGGAGAAAATCAGCGAGATAGAATCTCAACTCTCAGAGACATCACAGTTTTTGGTCTCTTCGCCGTTGGACACCAGTTCCAAAAGTAATGACAGCGCTCATCGACATCGCCACAAGAGTGCTGGACTTTTGCTGCAAAAACGTTTGTCACATTCGCAAATTGAATTTAAACCACGCAATTTTAATCAACCGCCACCGAAACCGCCACGATCATCGATCGCGTTTGAAGATGCTCGTAAATCTTCAATCTCGACGCTTACTTCCACTTCATCATCATTACGCGAAGCTGAGCGTATATTGGATGATTTTCTGCGCAAGCGCGGAATTAAAGTGCCAGGCGAAGTGGAACCGGCGACTCTGGTGTGCGAGAAGACGTCGCCACGACATCGCGTCAATAGTAAAATCGAAAAAAGTGCAGCTAACGAAGAAGTTCGCCGATCCGCAAATGTCACAACGAAACGCGAGAAAAGAAAATCTTATCCGTTAAGTAAGTTGTATTAATCGTTTACGATTGTAAATTCGTAGTGTATTTCTTTAGTTTAGCTGTAGTACTATTAGAATATTTTATATTAATTTTTTTTTCTACTTTTTTAATAAACTTTGTTAAACCCTTGAAAACCATTTTGTGTTTTTCTGCAGTAAATTTTCGTAGTCTTTGTAGTTGGTGTAATGCGTATATGTAACATTTGTAGAACCATTTTCTTATTTAAAAAATGCTCGATAAAAATATAGCAACTTGGGTTAGTGAGAGAGTATGAATGCTTTTTTTGTATTGCAATTTTGGTTCCAGTTGGGCCCCGCAAATACAATATATTTAAAATGGATAATTAAATTGTATTCGTCTATATCGAAGGGAATTCTAGCAATAGATTTTGGTATACTATCTCAGCCTACCTGCCTTGACTTTAAATAGTTAAAATTTAAAATATTTTGCTCTTAAAAGATTTTAAAACTACATCCTTATTAAAGTCTTTTCTGAGTTATAGTGTCAAGTACATCCAGCCAATTTATACTATTCAGTTAATGTATTTTATTCATTTATTCAGTCCTTCGATTTTAGTCTAGTACATATTATTTTGAATATGAAAAGTAGAAATAACCTTTTTCTAATCAAATATTAATAAAGTTGTGATGATATTAAATATCTGTAAACATAATTACACGTTTATGGGCTTAGTAAATGCGCGTGTCATATATTTTGTCACTAATAATCTTTCCGAAACATCAAAGTATGTTTTAAACGAGTTTCATTAAAAATCCCTTAAGTAGTAAAATAGAATTTCCAAATTTCCTTTGCATAAAGATATCATAATGAACTTTGTGGCAGATCTAAATTTTGTCCGAGTTGTTTTTTAAGTTTGAAATCCTAGTCGTTTTTTTTAAGAAAAGAGCAATGAAACGTTTCATATAGAACTAATGTAATATTAATATTATTATCAATATTTTAATAAGTTAATTTCTTAATATTTTAGCGCTTGAAGATCAAAAGATGCAGATTCAAAAGCCACTGCCAACCTGTCCGTCCCTTAGTGACATCGAACGTGTTATTGACTCAAAAAAGAGTACAAATTACGAGAAGAACATTCGCCAAATGGCGAGCGGAAATAAACCTGTAAAAGAACTCAGTTTTGGATGGAACGAACCGAAAATCAGCGAAATGCTCAACTGCGATGTTAGCTCTAAACGCGATGAATTTAAAACGCAATCGAAGCGTGCTCAACCACAATCTTCTGGTCGTTCCCATTCAATTGGCTGGCAGATTCCTCCTAAAATCGATTTAGATACGGTGGACAGCAGCGTGCTGCATCACAATTTGGCCTCGAATATCGAAACGAAAGATACGCCCGTAAAGACACGCCTTTTTGCAGGAGAAGCAGGTGCTCCGCGTAACAAGCACGAATCGCGAAAATTTATTTGGGGCGAGCAGCTGCGAAATTTGTCTCCATGGTCGAACAAGCATGTCGAAAGCGTCTCGCACCAGCATAAAAGTAATTTAAAATCGGCATCTAGTTTATTTATTAAATCTTCAAAAAAGAAAATATTGCGCCTGGTCTCACCTAAAAAGGACAACAAACAGGCGCGTCCATTTCAAGCGCCACGCAAGACGCCACTGCGCACTGTTGGCGTACAAACATCACGGGAGGATTTGCAGCGTTCCTACGAGAACAGCTCCGCCACAACGCCACTTTCGCCGCCGGGCAGCTATCATTCAGTTGAACCGACGCTGGCACAGCAGTCCGATACAACCATCTCATCTATATCGCCACCGCAGCCGTTTAGTGTCGATGTCGAAACGCAATTTGATTTTTCACGCATTGTTCAATCGCCGCCAAAGCAGAAAACAACTTCATCGCGCAAACTTAATTTTCCGCTAAATTGTAGCACTGGTGGTGGCGTTTCGTGTCTCACTAACAACGATACAGTCGACGGGGAAAGCGGCGTGGCGGCGCCTAATATGACTAAAACGTATCGCTCCTTTCACTCCGATCTGGATCAAGACGTTACACTCTCTAAGATGGGCTACATTCTCGGTAACATACGTGCCAAACTGGAGGCCAGCGATGAACATGCTATAAAGACATTTCAGGTAAGTCGAGAGTAGTTTTTATATTTGTGAAGGTATTTATTGTGCATCCGGTGGAACAACTTTATACATAAGTGTTTTTTTTTAACTTTAATTTGGTAGAATCAGAAACAAATTTTTATAAAAATTATGACTTTCGAGTATCAAATAATTTCTTTGGGTACATTAGTTTGATTTTTACTATATTTGTAACGCCCATAAGGAGGTGTATATATAAATGATTAATGTGGAATTCTGAGTCATTTTAACGATGTTCGTCCGTCGGTTTGAGAAATATCAAACTGAAATTTGGTATCCTATTCTCCAAGCATAGGTTAAGTTTTAAGATTAGCCAAAGTTACTCCACATCTCTTCAAACAAATAAAATATATAATAAAGTAATAATTAAAATTCAGTATTTAATATTTTAGTAGTAACACAAAACTACTGACAAAGAATGGTCGTGATCGCATACATATGACACATACATATTTGCTATGAAAAGCACACGTTTTATTTAGTGTCTATAATTGCGTAGGGTATTTAAACTTCGGCATTGATTTGAAGATAATTCTCGTAGTTTTGATTGATGAAGCTCAAAAGTAATTTTAAAAAGTATTAGACTAACTTTTTGTTTATTTCTCGTTCTTTTAATATTTTATAATTATAATAAATAAACGATGACATAAATTTAAAACTTTTTATTAATAGGTTTGAATGTAATTTTTACAAGAAAACAAAAATTAAAAAAAATCCTTTTTTTTTTGCTGAAATTTTAAGTTTTTCGTAAAACGTATTAATTTTGTGTCGTGTATTCTAAAAGTTGTTTAAATAATGGAAAAGCGAATAGCCTGCGAAAAGTGATCTGATCCCAAATGCCAATTTGGAATTTGGCCTATACGACGGCAGTCCGAAACGGCGGGCAGTTTATAAATGCTCCATATTTTAACCCGCTCCCGATGTTTGCCACCAATCGAATGCAGTACAAAGTCTACCGTTATCCATTCGTTCTGATGAGTAGAGGCGCAATTTCGACCAAAATTCAGCGACGCCAGTTGCAGCGAATCTTCTGCGCGATGGTTTTTGGTCGTCGCTAGTTCTAGCGGATGTTTTGCTGTAAGCAGGGCGTAAGGCGGAGAATGTTGCTGCGAATTGAAATCGCCAGTTAGTATTATGGGCAGTGACCGTTCCTCTTTAGCCCTGGCATTGTTGCGCCTGGCAAACACGTTCAGCGCCGACAGCAAACATTCAATCTGCGCACAACGTACATCGTCACGTCTCGGATTGTAAAGCAAATGCGTTGTGGCGACAATTACGTTTTTAGCGGGCTCATCACGAAGCTGAAATTTTGCCAAAAGTGCAATGTTCTCGCGATTGAGAGTAGGTACTCCGGGCGTATGGTACTCAATGGCGCGCTCCTCTACCATCCGAAACTTGTCGCGGTCGTAGATTATAGCGCAGCCGTCACTACGCGCTCCCGTCCGCTTTTTAAATACGTACTCTAGTCGTCTTTGCCCACGAATCTGTGAGACGAACGTCTTTAGATGGTCGTATTGCATCTCCTGCAGGCATACTATGTCTGGATTCAAGTGGATCACCTCATCGCGCAAACGTTTTAGTCGCTGTTCCCATCGCAATAATTGCGGTTGAATGTCCAGATACAGATAGAGGTGCTCTGTGAGAAGATCCTGTGCGAGAATATTGTACGAGAGAAGCGTATACTGTTTGCTCCTCGAAGAAGCCTCTTTCGTTGTACCGGTGTTGTTGTTGTTGTGTTCCCACCGGCGCATTTTCTCTGTTGTGCTGCTCTGTTCCTTTTGTGTTTTAATTATAAGTTTGTGTTTCCGAACCGTGGCTGTTTCATTTATAGTTTTTAAAAGTTGTTTTGTACGAAAGTAGCTTCTGGCGCAATTTTTGAACATTTCATTAGCCACCACACAGCAGTTGGCCCTAACGCTTCCTCCGCTTTTCCTCTGCCCACTTGTTTATATTTCCATTTCCTTCTACTTTTTGTTTATTTTTGTGGGATTTCCGAAAATTTGTATTTTTATACTGAAGCAAAAAGCATAAACTTCAAACTCACCACATCTGTCAGATGTTCGATTAAAAAATATGATTACTGTCCCTGATTTTTATGCAGCGCCATCTTTGATTAAAATGTGTGAAAAAACAAAAAACAAACCAACAACTAATAAGAAAATAGCGCCATAAATGACAGCTTCAGCACAACAAAACGTTGGTTGAATTGCAAAATCGTATAAGTTAAAATAAAAAACAAAAAGAGATGACTGAAGATGTTGAACTAACCACCGAGGAGTTGAAGCGTCGCAACTTGCCATGGTAATTTGGAATTAAATTTCACCCATAAAACACGTTTGTTTGGTTTCTAATTCTCCCTTTGATTTAGGATTGAAAAATACCGGCCGCAAACTTTCGAGGAAATCGTAGGAAATGAAGACACAGTGGCGCGACTTTCGGTTTTTGCAACTCAAGGCAATGCTCCCAATATTATCATAGCGGTAAGAAAATAAACACAAGTACTTTACACGTCCAGGAACAACCACCACTCACTATATTTATCGCTTAGGGTCCACCCGGCGTCGGTAAGACAACTACCATCCAGTGCCTTGCAAGGATTTTGCTCGGCGACAGCTACAAGGAAGCCGTTCTCGAGCTGAATGCGTCAAATGAACGTGGCATCGACGTCGTTCGCAACAAAATCAAAATGTTTGCTCAGCAAAAGGTGACATTACCGCGAGGCCGCCACAAGATCATTATTCTGGATGAAGCGGACAGCATGACTGAGGGTGCCCAGCAGGCGCTTCGTCGTACTATGGAAATTTACAGTAGTACGACTCGTTTTGCGCTTGCGTGCAATACCAGCGAAAAGATTATCGAACCGATTCAGTCGCGTTGTGCCATGTTGCGTTACACACAGCTATCAGACGCACAGGTGCTGGCGCAACTTTTGACTGTATGTCAGCGCGAGTCGCTCAACTATGATGAAGACGGCCTAGAGGCGATTGTTTTTACAGCGCAGGGCGATATGCGTCAAGCGTTGAATAATTTGCAATCAACAGCGCTGGGCTTTGGCACAATAACGGGTGCTAATGTATTTAAAGTATGTGACGAACCGCATCCGATGCTTATTCAGGATATGTTGCAACATTGTGCGCACAACGACATCCACAAGGCTTATAAAATACTTGCGAAACTGTGGCGTCTCGGCTATGCCGCGGAAGACATAATTGGAAATGTGTTTCGCGTCTGTAAGCGTCTTAATGTGGATGAGCACATGAAGCTTAATTTTATTCGAGAGATTGGCGTGACTCACATGAAGGTTGTAGATGGACTGAATTCGTTATTACAGTTAACAAGTCTGCTGGCGCGACTGTGCGAGATCGCCGATGCGCACTAAGATCATTTCATATTCTTTTTCATGTTTTTATTTTGCTATAATATTGATTCTTATTTTAAAAATAAAAATTGTCATTCCTAAACAATTAGAGGTACTTTATTTTCCATTTTGCTAGACATTTGTGTTTTCTTTAATCTGAAGTGGAAGTGTTTTAAATACGATTTTAATAAAAGCATTGATTTAATTAAAAAAACAATGAAGTTAAAAAAAAACCGAAACTAAACTCAGTTTTAGTTAATTTAATTGATAAAAATGTCATTTGATTTGGGATAGGAATTAAATAGAGTTGAAATAAATTTCCATTCAATTTCAGTTTGAATCTAGTTAGGTTTTTAAATCAACTTTGGTGTTTTAAATATATAAATTTGAGTTTAAATTGACTTCCAAATGAAATTAAAATTAAACTTAGTTTAAATTTTGTGTGAGTTAGATTTTTTATGAAGTTTGCAAGTTTTTTAAATTTGAATGGGATGTGAACTTATTGAAATTTGATTTGTATTGCACTTTGAATTGAATTTGAGTTTATATTGAATTGCATACATTTAAATTTAAAACTGTTTCGCCTGTTTTTTCTCTTGCAGGATATTGAACGACGTGAGCAGCGAGCGCCTAGCTTTGACATTCCGGACAGCCATAATTTGCGGCAACAGATACGCGTCGATATACACCCAAATGCTGCTGCCTCTCGACGACGTTACAACACCAACGATGATGAACTACACGATCCGATCTACTCGGAAATAGAAGAAGACAGCATTCACTTTTCCGGTAGTCCACAATTTGACAACAAGACAGCCAGCGATAAAGTGCAACATTTTGCGGCTGTGCAAAATCCGGAAGCGTTATACGCTAAGGTCAACAAAGCGTCAAAGCTGCGATCAAAACCTTCTCAACCCACAGCGCTGGGCAAGCTTTTGCACGATTCCATGCGCCACGTGCATTCGCGGACACCTACGACACCGCTACCACCAGTGCCAGAGCCCACGAGTGGTAGTGATACTTTTTCTAACTCTTCGCCGACGCGACCACCAATCTCATCGCACGCACCAAGGCTCTCACACTGTCAGTCGTTGAACAATATTCGTGTCATGGAGCAACACTCGCCGCCAAAGCTTAATCGTAATCTTAACAAATCAGATCTGTCTCTGCAACGTAGTGAAATCTTCTTGGAAAATTTATGCCGCAGCGAAATCGTTGTGCAGGCTGGCGAGCTAGATCGATTGGAGAAGGTGGATAATGTAAGTTTAATCATCATTAAAAAACTTGTATTCTTAATTATCGTAATTGATTTTAAAGTTGTTTTATAGAAAATATTTTAATTAATACATAAGTTTAGCTACAATTCAATTTTAAGCTAATTTTACATTTAGAGTAACCACCTGCAGAATCGTAAAGGTCCTATGTACATCGTACAACATCAAATTCGCAAAAACTCATTATTTTTAAAAATATATATATTTTTTAAGTATACATACATATATATTAATTTAAATTTAAATTCCTTTTTTCCAGCACAATTTAAATCGTCCTTGCAAGATTCCTCAGCTGGACGCAAACTTTTTCAGAGAGTCGCGAACACAAGACAATGACGTCGCCGATGATTACGACTCCGTTTCGTATGAGCTACCGCACGTCGATGCTGATACCGACAGTTGTTCCATTGCTGCTGGCGGCAGTAATTTGGGTATAAGCATAATTGCGCCACCACATTCGCATAATCAGAGTACTCCAAAGAAGACTGCGCCGACGACGACCCAGAGCTTCATGACCAAGGTAGAATTTTTCGTTGATTCATATTAGTTTTCTGGTCTTGTTTCGCTTTCCTTATTTTTTATTTTTTATTTTAACTTGGTGATTTGTTAACGAACCTTCTCTAAGCTTAACGTTTGAAAACATGTAATTTACCTTCACACTATTTTGGTTAACATACTCATTTTTGTTTTTGTTACTGAATATTTTTAAGTTGATTTTTTTTTAATCATTGGCTTTTTCTAGATGCTTATGTAACTTTTTCTAATTGATTTATTGTAATTAATTTATTCAATTTACTTAAAAATAATCATTGCTAAATACAATTACCTGCGTTGTATAAACACAAATATCACAACTAATACTCGGACTTTTTTTTAATATTTATTTCGATACTTTTGTTTTTGTTTTTATTTTAATTAATTATTTTTACTTTTATTAAGTGTTTATTTAATAAATCTGCTTTCGTATATTATCGATAGTTAGGCCGGTCAAAGAATTTAAACTCAAATTTCTTTTAATCTGATTGAAACAGATTTTGAAATAATACAGAACTTACAAATTTGTAATAAATACAAGTCGAAAATTGGGTAAAAGTGACGAAAAAATAATTTTTAAATTAATATTGTAAATAGGCGACCTAAATGGATCCATTGTGCTGCCTGGTTACCCAACAGACACAAATCTCGTAATTGTGTGGGCAACTGACATCCCACTGCCTTGGTAGTTAAATCTGCTTCTTGCCACCGTTGGACAAGTGCAAAGAACATGTTTAGCCGTTTCCTGCACCTCTTGGCACAGTTGGCATGAATGGTTTGCTACCACTTCCATTTTCTTTAAATACTAATTAAATTTACAGAAAGTAGAGTTAATGTCTTTTATGTCTTCTCTGCTAAGGTTTAGAATAGCTTTCACCTTGATATGTTTAGGGTCAATGCGTCTTCTTGACTGCCGCATGCCTGTTTGGACTCTCCAATGCTCAAGTAGAATTTGTTTTTCACATACACGTATCAACCATAGAAGGTTTCAGGACCTATGAACGGAGTTTCTGCATCCTTTGCATGAGAATTCGTTAATTCATTGTCCTCGTGCCCCTCATGTCCCGGCACCCATATCAGAGTAACAGAGTTCTTTGCTGTTATGGTGTTGAAAAGTTTCAAGCACTCCCAGCAGGCGGAAACAGAATTGAGAGATTTTTGTGTTTATTTGCTATAAACTTTTTGCTTATCAAAACTGAAATATTAAATTTATTTTTACATTGTTAACGTGTGAACTCTTTTAAGATCGCATAAACTAAAAAGATTTAATGATTGTATGAATCTAACAAAAGAGAACATGAGAATCATAACGGGTTTTCTGACAGGGCACTGCAGGCTGAATTATCACCTGGCAAAACAGGGAAGGTGCAACAATGAGGTGTGTAGATTTTGTGAGGAGGAACCGGAAACTCCCATACATATCTTAGGAGAATGTCCAGCGCTATGGCAATATCGGAAAAGGCACTTGGGACATCACCAGGTACCTAACGATATGCTGAAACTACTTGAGATAGGCTCTATACTAAAATTTATTTCAGTAATAGGACTTACAGAAATACTATAAATCTTTTAGAATTTTAGGGCCTGTAAGAACACTACTATCTTGAAGGGGGTACAATAGTTCTACAGGACGCAGTGCATTTCCCCAAACATAATAATAATAATAACGTGTGAAGTTTGTTTATAAAAATTGTCAAAATATAAGTATAGATTTGTATTTATTGAGTCATCCAATCTTAATCTTACATCTTACAATATTTAATTCAAATATTTGAGATTTAAAATTCACTAAATTTATTTTGCTTGTATTGCCAATTTCCATTGAAATAGGCAATGTGTAATTTATCGTTTCTAATATATAGAGAATATATTAGAATCATTTAAGACGCGGGGTTCAGAGGTCTCAGCAAGTTCTTAGTTATAATGTTTGGGTGAAATATTCGTTTCTGTTTATGTTTTTGAGTGAATTTCACGATTTCCTTTTTTACTGTCGACATTTTTAGGTCTCTGTGGATGTGAGTGTTTCTTATGTACCAAGGGGCTCTGGCAATTAGACGCAATATTTCCGTTTCCGTAGTTTTATTCTTATAAAACTTATAAACAGATTTATGAAGTCTTTAAAGTTGGTTTTCATTTCATTAAAATCTCAAATCTCTAAGAGCCTTCCAATGGTTCGATTTTTTAAAGATAAATTTCCGAATACATTTTAAAATACGGATTATAACAAAAATCCGAAGCCGAAAAAAAACAAAACTAGTTTTCATTTTGGTTTTATACCCTGCACCAAATAAAGATGCATTTTACACATTCTTTGCTGGACTTTCAGTTGTATTTTGGTGTTTTGCGTTGGTGTAAGATACTATTTTGAGCCTAACTGGATTTAGAAATTGTAATCTACTTTTTCAGCACATTCGGGGCCAAGAATCGGAACAAACGCTTAATGTCGACATTAGCAGCGATTGCATTAATGGTCGGAATTTGGTGCAGAACCAAAGCAGCAGTTGTCCAACTACGCCTCATCAATTGCCACCATCCTCCTTGTCGGATGGCAGCACAGCAGTTCAAAAGAAAGTGCACGCAGCCAGCATGGATGAAGTACGCTCTGCAAGTGTATTGCAAAATAACAATAGCACTAATCCACTTACCGTCTCGACATTGGCGCGCTATAAACGCTTTAAAACGGCGTTACGCAAATCTTTTCGAAAAAGTAAAAACTTTGTCAAAAGCGAAACAAAGCGCCTCTCCACTTCGCTGAATTTACCTCTGGCGCCGCATACAACTACGGCGCCCAGCAGTCGTTACAATCAAAGCAACGAGACTAACGCCGGCGTGAATTCCGGTTCCATTGCGGCATCTTCGCTAAATTTAGATGCGCTTTTTGCTTTAGATGAATCAGTGCCAGTGGCGCAGCAGTTAGCCAATGCGGTAAGCATTTGCCGACAACTGCCAGACTTAGAAATATCACCGGAAATGGTTGAGGCCGAGCGTTTGTTACTTTTCTCTAGCTTAAGACGTAGTGGCGGTGCAAGAAAACATTTCGACGGCGGTTGTCGCTTGGAGCAGCGGTGGCAACGTACACAACGTCGCTACTTTATCGATGCAATGCGTCTACCAGTTCGACCGGCCGCCAGTCAGGATCTTTTCTTTAACTATTTTTATATCTGCGCTTTTGAGTGTGACGGCGTTATTCGGTCGACACAATCGGTTGAGTGCCACAACAATGAGGCAATCTTTCACGACTGCGGTATTGAGTTTGCGTGTGGTGCGCCAGAGGAGACGACGGTAATGCAGGACGTGGCCGAGGTGCGTTGTGATATTTTCATGCTGCGGCTGCGCAAGGTTTCGACGCTTTCGCTAGAGCCGCATAAATCAATTGTGGTAAATATTAAATCAATGCATAAGCAGAATAAACAGATCTTTTAACAGTTTACCAACAAGTTCAGCTTTAAACCAATTACCTTTTCACACAGAAACTCCCGACGCCCAGTCCCACCACTTCAACGTCCTCATCAGTTTCGCGTGATGAGATTGTTTCGCGCTTTCGACTGCATGCTTCGTTTACGCTTAAAGCGAGCGATTTTGCGCCGTTCGAGTATGTTGCAAGTGAATCAAAAAATAACAATCACCTTTGCGTACGTGCTGCCGGCAGCTGTAGCATTCCGCTAATGCCGCGCACCAAATCCACAAATCTTTCAAGCGAAATTGTGCTCGAAGGACGCGCGGAAGCACGTTTTGCAAAACACAAACACAGCGGTTTTCTCAACGTCCAAGAGCCACACAGTCAGCACAACTGGAATCGACGCTGGTGTACGCTTGACGGTCTGCAACTGCTCGTCTGGCAGGATGCGAACGATTTGCAAGAGCAGCCGTTGCTGTGTCTTGATCTGCGCGACAATGTGCCGCGATCTTCACCGCTAGATGTGGCACCACGTGAACTGTGCGCACGGCCACGTTCCTTTTGCCTGCAGTGCTCCGTCAGCAAAGTTGATGATAGTGATGCGGCGCTGGCAGTTGCTGCTGTTTTTTTTGCAGCCGACACACAAGCGGATCTGGTCGTTTGGTTGCAACAATTAAACGTGGTGCTGGACTTTGTTGTTGCATGGCTGCAGTGATATTCGCTAGCTGATGTCTTGCCTTAATTTGCCTTTGCTAAATTGGCCTTTCTTTAGTTTTAGTTTTATCTTTATATCATATTTATATGTTTCCTACTCTTACATAGTTTCTAAGCCTTCATAGAGCCTTATTAATATATTTTTTTGTTGTTCATGTCCTTGGAAATATATTTTCGTAATTGTAGTCATGCTTTATTTTAGAGTATTTGTAATATATAAATAAGTATATTTATCTACAAGTCTTTTATAAATGGTTCCAGTACGCCACGTACTTTAATAATTATCAATAGGTTTATTCCAAAAATAAACTTTTTAGTTTTAGAAAATCTTTTTTTTTGTTTGTTTGTTTATCGGTTGTTTAATAATAAAGTTGTCATACAAACAAAAATCGAGTTGTTGTAGTGTTTTCCTAAATTTTGTTGGTTTGTTTATAATTTAATGTGTAATTTGAAATCAAGCAACAATAATTCTTGTTATTCAAAATAAAACATATCTGAAAATATAAAAGCAGAAGCTATTTATATTGTGTAAACAAACTGTTCCGATAATATCTCAAATAAATTACTAAACATAATTTGTTGTTTCATTTCTGAACGCTTTTTTGGATCTAGACAAAATCCTAACCTTACTTTTTTATATTTTTAATAAGGGTCATTCATTTTCATTAGGGTGACAGAATCTAATTTTGATGTTTACAGACACATTCGTATAATAAAATTTGTGATGAGCAACATATTTCCCCATTTTAATAGTTTCAAGTTCTTAAGTAACAGTCCAAAAGGTCTTTAAGGGTATATGGGGTCTAAAAAATACATTTCAGATTTATGTTGTATGAAGAATTGTAGTATTGCGGGAAGTCGGTGAGGCTACACCAGCTCAAGTAGCACTAGTGCCATTTTGATACCACATTATCTTAAATAGAGATTGAGAAAACCCTGAACAGTTGATGAATTTAAGTAAGCTAAGCAGTGGCATGTCAGAGAGTTCTTCGAAAGAAACTTGGAAAGCAGAGGACAGTTTGTGAGATCTCGCTAGGCTATAGTGCGACTAGCTTTATTGGGAAAATGGTACCAGAACTGGGACAGCCTGTTTCTTTGCCATCGCAGAGTCCTTCTTGGCCAGGTCATCAGTTATTTTGTTACCTTCTATGTTCCTGTGTCTTGGAACCCAGATTGATTTTATGGTTGAGACCGAGAAAATTCAGTTCATTTCTGCATTCCTGCAGTTGTAAGGTTATAACAGAATTGTACTACGAGCAAAACAAAATGATCAGTTGATACAGTCAAACCAAACATCATTTCTAGTTTAAAAGAACGTCCTCAATCAATATTTTCAAAATTATTTTGCTATACAAAATTTGTTCCAGTGCTGTGATATTAGTAACCAATTTTATTAAAATTTTAATAATCATAGCAAAATAATTTCCATAAAATTGGTAAGTAAACAAAATGATAAATTAAGTTACACGACAACATGTTTAATTAATTTTATTGCATAATTGAGATAACAAACTGGTCAGCTTTTTACAAATTAAAGATTCAACAAACCAAGTTCAGTATCAATTAACAGAGCAACCGAAATTTTGAAAGAATATTACATGTATAAGTATATATATATATATAGTATGTAGTCCTGCCAAAAGAGATCATTGTGTGTCTGATTTAATGTTTACCACTAACACAAATTACAATTTATAGCCGCTAAGTATCTTCTAGGTTATGTTTAATTATGCTCCACAAGATTTTCAATTCAAAACACAATAAATCGGTTTTTCTAATTCAATTAATTGGGATTACTTTAAATAATACAATATATTGTATGTGCCTGTATATGTAAGAATATTTTTATGTTTGTTTAAAGTTACATTCAGAGAAAAACCTTGTAAAAATAACAATTTTCTTTGCATTATGATAACATTACTCGTAATTTAATTTTTGTTGTTGTTGTTTTGTATACATATATACTTTGATATTTAGTTTTAATATAGTTTTTATATTTTTAGGCATTTTGATAATATTTACGGATATGGTTTTAGGTGCCATCGAGGTTCCTCTCAAGTGTAGATTACATTAATTTGATTTCTGTTAAGTTTATATAAGAACTTCTGTTTAAATTGTTATTATTTTTGCTATTGTTTTGTTGATATATAAGTATATATCTACTTGTTTAGTTGCGGTTTAATTGTTCATTAGTTATATATGTATGTCTTTTAGACAAGCACATATTTCCAGATACGATTGGTCTGATGATTGGTGCCAATCTCTGTAACGTACAAAGCGGACCCATTGACGCACACAGCCACCGAATGGGGATTCTTAAATTCGCCCCAGTGCCCAATGATGGTCTCCGACCGTGGATCTATGGTAAAGCCTCGAACCGGCAACATGGACGTCGGTCCGTTCACCGCGTAAACGATGTCGCCATAGCCGGCCACACCAAAAACGCGTCCCAGATCGGGTTCCTGTATGGTCGCTGCCGGTTGGCCCTCACCTTGTGATGATTTTAAGCCAGCTCTGTGTGTATTTGAGAATAAGAATATTTTTAGTACATAGTAAGTAAATGGTTAGAGTGTTTTTTATATGTCATACAATTGGATATATATGTATATACAATGTATATACAATATTCAAACCCCAGATTTATTTCATACAAATAACCCATCTTCTTACTTTGGGCACACAACTCGCATATTTTCACGGTCCGCAATACACAACAAATCCAGATGTTCCAATAACGTGATGGCATGCGGCACTTGCAATGACAGAAACTCTAAAATAAGCATGAAAGAAATATTTTGAATTTCTAGTTATATAGAATGAAGAAAAATGTTAGTTATATCTTTTAATTAAATATTTCTAAAACAAGATTAAGAAGATAAAGTTTAAATTCCTTTGTCAGTTGATATATCTGAAATTAAAACAAGATAGAGTCCTTCTAAGTTACTTACCAGGTGGTTGTGGAATTGTACGCAAAAGGCGACCCGCAGCATTAAATTTCAAAATCCGCTGATTGCAATAACCATCGGCAACGAAAAACTGAAATTATAAACATTGAAAAATATTATTATTAATATTTTAAAAACTAATGCATCTTTAATAATCCTGCCAAAAGAGACCCTGCCAATCCAAGTGTCCAAGTGTTATATAATAGAAACTTTCTCCAATTTATATACACCTATAAACTTTCTTTATCTTCATTAGACTTAGATATATACCCAAACCAAAACTAAAAGCAACCTCGTTATCTAAAATTCAGTTCAGCGGTTGTGTCTGATTCTTTGCAGACCCGCTCCTAACCTAGGCCAATAAAAACCAACAGTTCGACACAGAAGTCGATCGCGGCTTCTGCATTGATGGACCTGATTCTACATTTTTGCTTACAAGAAGTTTTGCTGGATTGCAATTACGATGTTCAATAATATTTCATAGCGGTGCAATTTTTGTAGTTCATCCAAAATTTACAATCTGCTTCATGCGAATAAGCCAATATACAACCAATAAAAAAAATGGAAAAAGCATCGCTCCGGTATCCAAAATTTACCAAAGGGGAAATTTTGCAGAAATTAAAGTTCTACTCTTATTACATAAAAATTGTGCCACATACCTCGCCTGTCGTGGCCACAGCAATGGAAGTAGGTTTGCACAAATGATTGACAGAGGAGCCGGGTTTAAAACGTTTACCAATTGTGATGAGAGGTTGCGACTCGTGCGGCTTTAACTAATTATATATAAACAAAAATGTATTAAGTTAAGTTATAAATCGATATGTTTTCGGATGTTTTGATTATACTTTAAAAGCCTGATGCATTGCCACGTCGGTGATCCAATAGTTTCCGTGCACATCGATTGTCATGCCATGCGGCATATAGAACATTTCCTCGCCCCAGCCGGATTTAATGGCGCCAGTTTTCGGATCCAGAATGTAGATGGTTTTCTCTTTGATGGGTCCATATTCGATCAGGTAGAAAATATTACTCTCATTAAAGGTGCTAAAAGAAAAGTGATATATTGGTTAAGGCTTAATCTTTGTAAGCTGTTGACTTACTTAGCGTCCCAGTAGCGATCAGCACGATGGAATATGACCGGATTGCCCTGTGGATCAATGGCCACTGCGGTCACCTGGCCAAACGAGTGTTCTGTGGTTGGCCAGTTCTCTACCAACACAGGAGTGGGTACATTTGTCGGCGATGCAACTGCTTTATTGCTGGCGATAGCCGTTGCCACTTCCATTGGCGACTGCACTTCGTGCTGTTCCGGCATGCTGTTATCGTCGCCATCCATATGGAGCTCCTGTACCTGCTTAAGTGAGTCAATTGAAAGAGAAGAATAGATAATTGTAACCTACTATCCAAATGTCTAACTTACAGCTACATTTTCCTTTAAACGTCGCTTGATCAAAGCTCTGACATCGTTGAAGAAGCGCTCTTTAAGCGTTAGCGCTTCTTCGGGATAATCCAGGCGGTGCGATGGAATGTGATTTCCAGCGGTCAACTCGAGCAATATTGTAGCAAGTACCAGTAGTGGACCGAAAACTCGATTAAGGTTGGCCATATTGTGCTATATATGGTGTTAATTAGATTTTGGCATAGGATTTGTCATTTTTTTCTACTCACAGCTGTTTTGTGTGTTTGCGTAAATTTTACTCTTCCATGCTCGCCTCCAATCTGTTCGATGGTGTTGCACTAACTATTGAAGGTATTGTAATTTATGAAAGGTACATTTTTTCACTGTTCATGTTGTCGTAGATTATGTCGGGTACTTGAGTTGAGCACATGCGCAGTGTGACCTACTCAATGTACCATGGGTTAAATTGAAGTTTTCACGACTTTTTCGAAATTTACAAATTTGTTTTCTAACTGGGTATTACTCGTACATTTCAATATTTATACTGTATTCCTCAGTTCTCCGATTAAGTATCTTCCGTATAAGTTACCTTTCCGCTAAAGCAACCACTATTAATAGGAATTATATTCCCATAAAAGTAGCTGATCCTTTTCAGAGCCTCCCACACAATGGACCTAACTGCCTTTCAAATACTTTCCTATTTACTTATTAAGTTGCCACTACAATGTCGTTGATCAAAGTTCCATTCTATACGGTTTTCAAGCCTCTGCTTGAACCAATTAAAAATCAAAAATAATGACAGCTCCCCTAGGATTTTATCTTCCCATTGCAGGTTAGAAGGTTTTTTTTTCTTTCGTCGTCCATCTCCTGAGTTTTTGCGAAACTCTTTACGCATATCTAGATTCGCAAATTTTACCAAAAATTTCTCAAAATAGCCAAGAAATGGAACAAATTACTTTTAAGCAGCTTTGAGTGTTAGATTGAACTTTATTTACGAAATGTTAATTTTGGTCAGTCTCCAACTGATTTTAAATTTTGTTTAATTTATTAAGAGAACAAAGGATGAATAACGAATGTCAGAATTTGTTATTCAGATTCGGCAAACTGCTTTGATAGACTTCCGATGTCCTAGGAATTTTGATAATTTGACCATAGCTTGTTTCATCAATATAATTTGTTCTGTTTAAATGTCAATCTCAGTTCCCATCCCTTAACACTGGCATTCCAAAGAGAAGCTTAAAATCTATGTACATACTTATACAATATATAACAAAAAAATTTCAAAACAGTTTACTTTGGATACATCTTGCCTTTATTTGGTATTCTAAGACCCGCTTATATAATTCAAAAGATCTACATTTGCAGTTAAAATTCAAGTACATAAATGTCGATTTATGTATATACATATGTAATTTTATTATATATAAACATTTCGTCTTGAGACTATGTAACAAGCGCCAATAGAAGCCCAAATCTTTTCAAGTCTAGGTTAATCAATCTTCAAATATTGTTATCAATGCGTATCAGTGCATTGATAACAATATATGTGGACCATAGTGTTAAGTTTATTGTATGAAATTTTATTTTTTCTTCAAGTGACTTTGGTCTTGACTTATTTTTTTGTGACATACGTTACATTAAACTACTGACAATGACGATGGTCCCACTGTACTTTGACATTTAACAGCAAAACAAATATCGATTTTCCATTTTCATTTTGCTGACGTTGTTCGAAAACGGAAAGTTATCAGCATATTGCAAAAGGAGCATTGACATATGGCCAAAAAAGATAAATCAGTCTTTTACAACAAAATAGCGAGCGATAATCACTAAAACAAAACAACAACAACAACAACAACGAAATATATAATTTTTTAATGACTGTCGCATATTAACACACTCACGCACATCTTTATGCATAACGTGCATATGTGTATGTGCGTACTATGATGTATGCGACATTTATTTGACAGTTTTATTAACAATATTACCGTTATTTATAAACAATAATAATAAAATTGCAACAATACATTAAATGAGTAATGTGAATACGGGTTAAGACTATACAGAAGAAAAAAGAACGCGTGAAGACACGCGTGAGGCTACTTTAATAATGGAAGCATATCTTTAGGGGCTTATCTACATGTTTAAGTGTCAAGGAGTGTGTGTTTGTGTGTGTGCTTTGTATATGTGTGTGTGTGTATCTTTTGTGTAACAATAAAGAACTTTAACCTTAAATTAAAAATTGATTGAATGATTTTAAATTATATGCATAACTTATGGCAGCTGCTCGGCTTACGGACCCCAATCCCAAGTGGGCTGTGTCCAAATGTATCCGGTATCGGTCATCGAACAGTAGGCATTATAATAACGACCAGGTGATCTGAAATTAATTGAATAAATTCAGTTTGCGTAGGGCAGAATATTTTTGGCTTCTGTGTGCTTATATACCGGCAGTAGGAAAATAATGGACATTTGCAGCGGAACAGGCTCTGGAACTCCTCCTTGCAGACCTCGTTCCACCAGCAAGTGCGCTTTGAATTGGTTTAAATGCAAAATTAGATAAGTTAAAAAAATAACAAATTTCGTAGAGATTCATTGGAGTATATAGTAAATATATTGTATAACATTACATATATAGAATACATAAGTATAAGGTACTATAGAAAATTTTAATTTAACCCATAATAACAATTTTAGAAAGCTACTATTGCTATCTTTTATGTAGTAAATATTCTTTAATAACAAATAAAAAAAATAGAGTAGAGTTTTTTATCTTCGAAATTCTCAGATCAAATTTCAAATTCAAGTATTTTAAAGGATGCATGAAATGTTGCGTCTAAACAGCAACAACACTGCAGACGGTATAAAAAAAAACAGCGAAAAACGCCAAAAACGCTTAATTTCATCTAAATGTCTTTGCATCTATTCTATTTATTTCACTCTCCCACATAACCTTACCTCCGTCAAATAGCCATGAACGCTCTGATCCGAATAGCTGCGCTTAGTAATGCGTCCTGCTGTCGCGTCTGACGATGCACTAAGCAATAAGGAGCACACTAAAAGCGTAAGTAATCTCTGGAAATAAGAAAGTAAAATTCAAGCAACTGAATTTGCAATGAAGGTGATTTTTATTCGGTATCCTCAAACATTTTTCATATCCTTGCTCCGTTGCGCCTTAATTATGCAGCATCAAGTGTGAACCGTTCCTTGGTTGATTTGATTTGAGTTGCGTCGATTCGATTCGATTTAATTTGAAATATTTATTTTTCTTTGGCCTTGTGTTGCGTCCGTTGTCGCCTCCAAATAAAATCGTTTTCTGTTCTCGTTGTCCTGCCCACAAGCGAAATTTTCTTGCAGCCACTTTACTTGTTCAGCTTTCGTTTCCTATTCACATCCTTTTCAATTTCAATTTCAATTTGCTTTGTTTTTGTTTTTGTTTGTGTTTTTTGCTATGGTTGCGTGTGCAGCCATTTTTATTTTAAGGGTTTCTTTTCACACGATTTAGGTTACGTTAGGTTAGGTCATGTCAAATGTCAAATAGTTTGCGTGCTTTTTTTTTTTTTGTTCAACTCATACAAAACGTCATCCTTAAACCTTGAAGAGCCGTAATCAAATCGGGATTTGGAAGAAACCATTTGTTAATGTAAAGGAATGTCTAAGTTCGAACATAAATTATTTAAATGTTGTCTTAGAAATAAATATAAATGTAAATATTTCAAATAAGAAATAAAATTTGATAAGGGATGACATTTAACATTTTTTCTTGTAATTAATAAAATTTTAATATAAATCTTCTGAGAGAATTACCTTCAACCACTTACGAGATATAAAAAGAAATGTGCTTCCTGTAGCACATACGTCTCTGTTATAAGAGACAACTTCCCTAGCCGATCAGTACTTTCTAAATGTTAAATACTGAATTTAAACTTATCTATTCTGCAACTTTTTTTATGAAAATTTTAAGTTTGTATGGAGGGTGGGACGACTGTAATCACTGAGTCAGTCGCCATGACAAAATTGAACTACACTACGAATTGGTTTCTCATTCACAATATTCACTGGATTTGATCCTATCTTTCTTTATTATTGATGAAATGATGTGGTGGAACAAAGTGTCATCATTTATATGAATGCCTTGAAAAGCAAAAAAAAAAAAAAATCGTATAATTCGGAATGCACTACGAAAATGAATTATATTATCGTAGGATGAAGTGTATCAAGCTAAAGGAAGAATATAAGGAAATTAAATCTACTAATTTTTGCTGAAAAATTGTTGTTTTATTAAATACTAGCGAATGCCCGGCATGCGTTGCAATGCCAATTAAAAAAAATGGTAGCGGAACTTCCCGGTACTCACCGTTGTAGCGATTCTAAGTTACGGTTGTGAAATTATCGGCATACAAGCTCAGAAACAAAATTCCAAATTATTAGGAGTATATATCGTATATTTTCACTTAATTAAATAAATTAAGGGCGTCATAAGTGGGCGTGGCAAATTTAGTATATCCTGTTATTCTTCCCGGTGCATCCCGTTACATGTTTTCTATTTAGCACATCAAGTTTCTGAGCAAATGGTGTTTGGCGTAAAAATGATACACCCTTTTTTGAAAGTGGGCGTTAAATTGATCCGACCACGCCCATTTTTGGGAAAGTTATCGACAGTGCCAATACAAACTCAAATACCAAATTTTTTGGAGCAATATTAGCGAAATAATCGAATATTTTAACTTAGTTTTACAAATGGTGAGCGTAATAGGTGGGCGTGGCCCTAAACATAAGTTGGCGTGAGCACAGCAACTCCCTAAAATTTCATCAAAATCGGATGAATGGTTTAGACGCCCATTTGGTACAAAGATAGAAAGAAAGATAGAAGAATTCATTTTTATATATTTAGATTACTATAACTACGAGTCAGGCCCGTACCTAGGAATTAAGGCGCTCGAGGCAAGAGTGGATATTGCCGCCCTTGAAATTTCTTTTATGAAATAGAATTTGTATTGGATTAAAAAACGTCGACATGATACAAGAAACAGAAAAGGTCCACAATTTAAAAACAATATCTCATTACTGTCCTTTCATGATAAAATACTATTATAAATCCCATCCTCGAAAGACTTTATTTATGTAAGCAGATGTAAGAATTTATTAACTGGATTGGATATTATAGTAGCAATAAAGCAGTATAAGTAGAAGCTGAACCAACACCAGCAGAAGTAGCACAAGTAATGCCATTTCCATACCACATTTTCCTGATCTCATACCGCAAGATCAATGCTGAAACCAATCTGAATTTTTAAGGAATTTCAGTATGTTTAGTAGTAGCATGTTGGAGAATTCTTTCAGAGTGACTTGAAAAGCGGAATAAAGCCGGAAAGCAGAAGCTAACCAGCGACTTTGGTTTATTGGGATGTTGCAACTGCGACAGTGGGCATTATTGGAAATTCGCAATCTGCGAGCATGTCAAGCCAGAGACCACTCAGAACAGAAGATACATATGTATAGAAGATCTGCGCGATATAACAGCATCTCATGTCATTTAGTTCGTGGAATATCGTAGGCGTTGTTGCCTTTAGACAAGGATTAAAAATTTTTTAATAGAAAATTCACAAACAAAATTTTGCACTTATTTTTGCACAATCGTTCCAATTATTTCCTTTCACTCTATTATGACGATTGTTTATTGAAGAACTTTTTTCTCGCTTAAATAGACAAGAACCAGATTTCGTTGGCCAAAGACTATAATTAACCACGAAGAAAAAAAGTGTGTAATCGATTTTCAGTTATTTCTTAAAAGAAAACTTGTTCCGATCAAACAAAATTCTTAATTATAAGCAGAATTATAAGCAGAAAAGAAAGAAGATAAAAATAGTGTTTGAAAATAAAAATCAAACTTTTGGCATTCCTCTAATTTCGGTGCCCCTAATAATTAGTATTTAAATAATAACAGAATAAAAATTCAAACTATTTACATACATGAAATTTTTGAATATATTCGAAATTGTGTTTATTTTTAGTTTGCAACGTCATAGACCCAAAATTCTATTCACGCTGCGTGATTCAGCGCGACTGTTCAAAAGACGAAATCGTATTTCGAAAAGATTTTGAATTGTTTTCGACGTGACTGGGTCAGCCTACGCTGCCAGCCAACGCCTGTGCTAAGGTGTCCAGGTGAATTTGAGGGCGGCGGTTGTTGAAGTGTTGTTGGTTCCAATGTATTGATAGATTTCGTAGTTATTAGGGTGGTCCATGTCAGTTGAGTGATTCATACATATTCGTTTATATACTGATGACATTAATTTCGCATATTAAATAAATCTCTCATCAATTTCGAATTTAAATTTTTTAATAAAAAAGGTAATATTAAAAATCTTTGGCCATGCGGATACTTAAATTAAATTTCAGAGTACAAATATTTCTTATAACCCTGCAGGGAAACGCAATCTAGTTACAAAATGTTCTAGTTCTGCCAACAGCCCCATTTTAGCAAAAAGGAACTAGTCGCAAAAGAACTACTCGTAAAATGATTAGAGTTAGAATTTATTTAGTTCACATCTGGTGAAAAGGTAATACAGGGCGGGCTAATTGACACCGCCTAGCACATTCCCATGATAAATTCACCAGTTGTTTCCATGGACAAGAGATAGAACGCGGACTAGTGCTGGTGCAAAAATAACTAGTGATTCGCTATTTCAAAACTAGTATTTTTCCCTGCGGGGTTATTAATGTATATCTTTAATGGCGGACCACACTAAAGTTTATTAGCACATACCAGTAGGCAATTTCAGGGGTAAAAAGCGCTTCTAAAAGCCCTCCCTGGCAGAGAGGAGGCCATCCATTCCTTACAATACTTCTTTCTTTTTTGTATGGAATGTCCCGCTTTTGAAGGCCTTCTTTTTCCTATCCATAAGAAGGACTCTTAAAGCTTCCTCAAAGATTTAAGAAACTCTTAATTTAAGAAACTCTTAAATCTTTAATCGCAGAGAGAACTACTTCACGCACCAATTAAAACGCTTTATAAAGAAGTGGTAGTTCTGGAGACGGTGGAAGAGAGCAATAAAATAAATAGTGTTTTTAAACCACCTTCTTAAACTACTCGTTAAGGAAGGCCAAGTAACAGTTATTCTAATGGAAAGGAAAAAAGCAGGCCTTGAAAATTTTCTTTTTTTTTACAAATCCGAATCTTTACTGTCGATGTTTGTCGCATTCCGACCGGTTTTGCTTTGCACCAGAAGGCATTTTATGTTTACATCTTCCACTACGCCTTCTCTAGAAGGGAAGTCAGAAGGGCTTCGTCTAAGAAGCGCTAACGAAAATGCCGACTGGGATACAAACATTCGTACATACACACTTAAATGTATTGCAAGTTTATGTTTTCGTTAATTTAAATAAACAAGATTTTCTTCTCGTCTGTTCCACAGGTTTCTGGACGTTCGAATATCTTTTTAGCTCTGAAGCGTAGACGAACTCTGTAAATATTTTCGAATTTGTTTATTTTATATTTTGAGAAATTGTTTGTGTGCTAACATTTTTTGTATAGGGTAAGAGTAAAAAGCAACTGGCAACTCTTTTCAAACAGGTGAAAGTATTTTCAACAATATTCACGTTTTTTGTATAACCAATTTGTGGGCGCAGAAGGTAACTGTGGCTCATTTTGCATATATTGTCACCATAACCTTATCGAAGTAGAGGTGGGCGTGGCAGATACATACGAGGGTGGTCCGATAATTACTTATCCTATACAAGAAAAACAAAAAATTTTGGAAAAGTGGTTAATAATTTTTCAAAAAAGTCTCTTTGTAGCTCCAACTTCTTTAATCCGTCTGAAAATTACATCGAGGTCTACAAAGTAGGCCTCCATCGGACGTGAGGCTAAGTACTTATAGGACCACCCTCGTTTTCTCGTATATGTACGAAGTTTCAATAGAATTTTGTGTCTATCACCTGGAATACATTAATTAGTAGTTCCTTTGTGCATTTGGATTGATACAAAAAACTTTTATATATAATATATATATATTTTATACTAGTTTCAACTATCCGGCATTGCTTGGTTTTATTTGATAGAAACTTGTTTATGGTAATTAATTGATTATGAGCTGTCCAGTATCGTCCATGTCAGTAGCAAATTGGGTCTCCCGTTGTGGGCAGGTAAATATAGTCTTCACATGTATATCACCATATTACGTTCCGCATCCAATTAACCTCCCTATTAAATTGATCTAACCACGCCTATTTTCGGTACATTTGGTACCATTAAAACTCTGATCCCACTTTTTAGATTTTAATGAGCAATTTTATCGAAATGATCGAATTTGTCGCCTTATGTTCAAAATTGAGGGCGTAAAAGGTGGGCGTGGCAGATTTTATTTAGCGCAAAAAATTGCCGGTTGTGCGCAAAGCAACTCATCAAAGTTTTATTGCAATCGCTTGCATAGTTTAGAAGCGCATATGAGACATATATACAAAGAAAGAAACATTAATTTGTATATTGTATATATAAATGAGCATTTCTGTAAAATAGATAAAACGAGAATGTACTCGTACACATTCACATTCGCCTTAATACGAAATTGTACAAACATTTTTTTTTTTTTTTGAATCACCTACGCGCCAAAGCAAATTTCAAAGCGAACGAACATTCGCAAAGAAGCTGCGTCACATCACACACGATAAACAATTTCCTCCTTTTGCTTCTCTCCGTGCGACGATGAATGACCAATCTTCGGCACATACAGACCAAATATAAAATACGCGCCCCTTCGGCGCTCACCGGTCGAAATTTTCCAATTTCTAATATAGCAACAACAACAACAACAACAACAACAACAACAACAAAGGCAAACGTTTAGAGCCAAAAATTACGATTTGCTAAATTTAGAAAAAAAATCATATTTTAAGCAAACCAAAAACAAAACGAATACAAAAAATTCAAAAAATAAAAACGAAAAGAAAATTTTCAGATATAAAATTGTGAGAAATTTAAAAATTCAATTCAAAAACGCTTCGAACGCGAAACGGAAAACACGCAAACCGAAAAAAGTGTCGGAAAATTAGCTCAAGTGAAGTCGTGAAGTGAAAATTCTCGAAAAAGGTGAAAAGAAAGAAAAAAAATATTTCCAATAAGAAATTTAAAAGTTTTCTGGCATCAATAATTCAAAATTTTATTAAATTTCTAAACTTTTTTTCATTTGGTGGTGATTTCATTAATTACCATTAGTGTTCTTTTGTCATTTGTTGTCGTTGTTGTAGATGTCCGTAGTGCCTCTAATGTTCCGTGATTGGTGGGATGAGATCGATTTTCCAATGCGCACATCGCGTCTATTGGACCAAAACTTCGGAACTGGACTGAAGTGAGTTGAAAATATTTTCCAAAAAACCGTTATAAAAACTACTTCCTCCAATCTAAATAACTCCACGGATGCGATTGACTTCGCAAGATATTTTAGTTAAACGAAAAAAAACTGATAATAATGGTGGTCAAACATATTTTCAGGCGCGATGACTTGCTTTCGTCCGTCTGGAGCTCTCGTCCAACAATGCTCCGATCGGGGTATCTGCGCCCGTGGCAACGCTCGCCGACCAGTCTGCAAAAGCAGGAGTCCGGTTCGACGCTCAACATTGACAGCGAGAAATTCGAAGTTATTCTGGATGTGCAGCAGTTCTCACCCAACGAAATCACGGTCAAGGTCACTGACCGTTTCGTCATTGTCGAGGGCAAACACGAGGAGAAACAGGACGAGCACGGCTATGTGGCGCGACACTTTTCACGCCGTTATATGCTTCCAAGTAAGCTTTGGTTTGGTTGACTCCTCAAATTTTAGTCTAAAGATTATCGAATTAAATCGTGTTCTCTTCAAATAGATGACGTCAATCCCGATAATGTTTCATCGTCCTTGTCGTCGGATGGTCTTTTGACTGTCACCGCGCCCATGAAGAAGTTGCCGCCTCCGAATACCGAACGCGTTGTGCCAATTAGCCAAACTGGCCCTTCGTCCAAGGAGGATAACGCCAAGAAAGTGGAGACTAGCACTGCGTAATTCGTCGACTCCCCTAAATGAGGATATCTATAAAGGAAAACTCAACAGACTGCGTATTTATTTTTCGTATAACTTTCTTTATTGAGTTTTTTGAAATTCAAGCGTGGAGCGTGGAGCGTGGAGCTCATCTTTTGCAAATTGTTTGATTCGTATTCATTTTGTATTTATTAATTTAAGTTTTTTTATTTTTTATACTACAAATACACACACAAAAAAAAAAAGAGTTATTTACTCTTTGTTAATTTTTACATTTAATCATGAAAATTAGTTTTGAGCGTTTTGTTTTCTACAATTCTCAGTTGTGTTGAATACTTACGAACCTTACGAATATCATAAAAAAAACTCAACACCATTCAAAAGTTTATTCTTTCAAAATATATTCTCAATTTAAAACATTAAATTTCCAATGAAAAAAAAACAAAAAATACAAGTAAGAAATTATAGTCGGTCATACCGAATATTACAAATGCACCATATTGTCATGAACATTAGGATGGTTCATGATGATGAAGAAAAAAAAATCTTAAACCACCCTAATTCGATTACTCTACATATTTAAAATCGTTTGTGTACCAAAATAACCTATTCAAGTTTAAGGGACTTTATTTTAGCATTTGAGTATAATACAAAAATAACAAACATGAACCTTCCTAAGCGTTTTCAAAATTTTAATCAGTTTTTACCAAGTATAATGGATATCGGGTTAACAAGAAATCAGTACATTTTGTAATAGTGGGCGTGGTCATGGGCTTATTGGCTCTAAAATCTTATCAGATCTTCTAATCAGTGAACAAAATTTCAGCTTAATATCTCTAACGGTTCCCTCGCTATCGCGTTAACAAGCAATGATGGCCGACAGTCTAGATAGACTTAGTTTTTGATTCTGATCAAGACAATTTAAATGTATGTCGATATCGATCTTGAGCATTTCACTACGTTACAAACATTGGACCAAAACTAATATACACCACTGAGTGGTGCATAACAACAAAAATTGTTCAATAATAATTATTATATGGTTAAATGCTACACAAACGATCTTAAATAAATAGAGTAAACTAATTAGGGCGGTTCATGATTTATAAAATAATGATGCTTCAAGTTTTTTTTTTATTTAACCATCATGAACCACCCTAATTTGATTGCGATATTTAACAATGTGGTGCATTTGTAATCGTCGGTACGATCGACTGGAATTTCTTACTTGTTATTTTCAGCATTGATAATTTCATCCAAAACTCGTCTTCAGTAGCGTTGATAAATGATTTAAATTATAGATAATTGCTCGTGATTGGATTGTTACTTTTGGTATGTGAGTCACCCAATTCGAGATGACTTTAATGTTGTCGTATAGGGACGTCATTTTATTCTTCAATTAAACGATGCCGACTGGATCCGGACTTTGTACAATGTTGTCCCAATCCTAGCATATCATGCGAGTACTATTGTATAATAATCTTAAAAGGAGTAAATAATCTAAGTATAAATGTTTATTGCTGGAATCGATAAAGATTTGAATATCCAATTAAACTGTAATTCTCAGAATTACTTAAAAATTATTAATTTTTAAATTTTTATCATACGCTCCTAGCGTGGAAGAATAGTTACTTCATAATGTAGTTAAGATACGAGGGTGGTCCGATAAGTACCACTTAGCCTAGAAAAGAAAAACAAAAATTATGGAAGAGTGGCTATTTATTTTTCAACTTAGTCTTCTTTAAGCTTGATACGCTGGACCCAGCGATGCTCCAACTTCTTTAACCCGTCTGAAATATACGTTGACCCGAGGTCTGCAAAGTAGGCCTATATCGGGCGGTAAGGCTGATAATTTCTTTGCTAATAATATAAACTGTACTAACTCTTTCAAATCGTTTTAGTTCTCGTATAAACTTCACTTAAAAGTTAGTTATTTAAACAAAAAATAGCTTGAAAAATACAAAGAATCTAGTTTTGCTGTTGTATTTGTTTATTGCGTTGCATTTGGAAGATCTCTTCTATCGTTGAGCAACAATAAATCATCTAGCGTGAGTTTGTGGGACGACAGAGTTATATCAATAAAACTATCAAGTTTTGCAATGAGTTCGGCTGATAGCTCCTCCTTGTAGCCCCCAACTTTGCCTTTGCGAATAAAACTGGAACAAGATAAAAAATTTAATTTTTCAACTGTTGGCATTAAATGTTTATAAGTACTCCTACTCATGCGGCTCATAGGGTAAATTGAATTTGCGACGAGCTTGATCGAATTCCCAGTGGTGGTTGGTTTTTGGATTAGCTAAAAAAATTTAAGTGAAAAATTCAATTAATCAAAAAAATACATTAAAACTTTTTAAATTTTTTAAATAAAAGAAAGTAAACACAAACCCTTCATCTCCTCGAACGAAAGATGATGCAGCATTTGTTGCATCCGCGACTCCGTAATGGTCTTATTCAAAAACTGGCAAACTTCTTCGATAACTTGACGCAAATTGATCTTCATGCGTTCGAAGCTCGTATAGAAAATCCAAGGTTCGTTGCGCAAGGCGTAAAATTCGGTGACATGCTCGAAGGGCAGTTCCTTGGGTGCAATATTATCCAGGTAGTCGTTAAGATACTGTTCCAGTGTTTGGTCCATACACCGTCCTAAACTGCGTCCATGATAGTATCCCGATATCCAAGAGTCTTTGGGATTGCGGTATACGTAAATAAGCTGTAACAAATTTGGAACTGTAAAATTGTTGTAAAATTGAAGCAGTTGAATTATGGACAACCTTTGGTTTTTTGGTCCAGATTTGTGCCGGCAGCAAGGGCAGTGGTAGATGCGACTTGATTAGTCGCGGCGATTGTAGACTTTCAACGGGTAGTAGAGCTCTCTCGACATCGTTATAAACTTGATAATCAAATCTGTAAGGAAATTGGTTTTGGATTATATTTTATTAGCTTCGTTTTTTTTAATATGAACATGTCCAAATTAATTAATTGATTAAAGCTAACGTTAACTGTACAGTCTTGCCTACTTTTTCTGAAATTATATTTATGCTTGTCGGGTATTTTAACACCAAATTTTAATATCTTAACATGAAAAACTTTCCGTAACTCGCCATAGTGGGTTGGTAAATGTAGTCTTCACATATTTCATATCATACCAAGTTTCGCTACCAGAGCAAGTACTCTCCTCGTAAAATTGATCTAACCGATAAATCTATCCTATTAAATAATTGGATAGATCACTGTCGATAATTGTAGAAGTTATCGACAGTGACCATAGAAACTGAGATACCAAATCTAAGATTTTTAGGCGCAATATTAGAGATATAATCCAATATTTAAACTTAATTTCAGATATTTAAGAGCTGGCGTGACAGACTTAATAAAGCCTATTTTTTCTTTCCCTATATATATTTTCTTCAGAGCTTCAGATCTATGAGAGTGGGCGTAAAATTGATCGGACCTTATACAAAAAGTGAGCGTTAAATTGATCCAATCACGTCCACTTTTAGTGAAGTTATCGACTGTGTTTGTACTAGGCGCAATGGTAGCGAAATAATCCAATATTTAAACTAACTTTTACAAAATTTTGAGCGTCATGAATAGGTGGGAGTGGCAGATTTTCCTTTCGGGTGCAACCCTATATATGTTTTCTACAAAGCTCATTAAGTTCCAGATCTATGGTGGTGGACGTTAAATTGAACGGACCTCCTTTTAAAAAGTGAGCGTTAAATTAATCCAACAGGGATCAGACAAACTAAGATTCCAGTTATCAGCATTATTAGCGTGTAGATTTTTTTTTAGCCCAAAACCTTCCCGGTCATGCTCTTATAACAACTCACAAAAGCTTCATCGCATTCAGATAATTGGCTTAGACGTGCATAGGGTAAAAATAAAGAAAGAAACAATCATTCTATATACAAGTATATAGATAAAGCAAATCAAATATCATATAAGTTGATAACATTTTTTTTTTTTTTTTTAATAAATGTGCAAAAAAGTTGATAAACAATGTCGAACCAGATAAAGTGCAGTTTTAAAAATACATTCAGTTGGGTCAAATAAAAATAAAATTTTTAAGAAAATTCGAAAGATAACTTATATGCAAATATGAAGAAAATTGAAAAGCTTAATCTGGAATAAGCAAAACTCACTCCATGTAAGGCGTTCGAACTTCCAAATGTTCGCTTTTGGCCGTCGCAAAGTCGAAATCGTTCATGACTAACCAGACAAGCTCCTGCATCCAAGTGGTGCCACACTTTGGCGGTGTCACAAGCCAAACATCGTCGTTTCGCACCTCCAGTTCGTGCACTTTTCCTAGGAAGACGTCCGAACCTTGACGGTAGAAACATTTTCGTTTATTCCAATCTTTGTTTAAAATATTCTCGGGATAGCTTTTCGGTTTGATTTCTTCGCGTTTATACATGGTAGACTCGTATGTATGTGCACTTGTGTATGCAAAAATATGACCGAATCGCAATGAGTTCTACTTTGCACATATGCCATCAGATAACTGAAGCGTTCGTTTTCACTTGAAATTATGCGACCGATTCGAAGTTATCTGCGTTGCTTATATGCACCACTTATTTGGGAATAATGCGTTCGGGCAGTTCTTTGTCACATGGAATATAGCATGATACTTAAGATCGACCAAGATTGACCAATTTGACAAGCTGATAATTGGAAAAAAATATTATATAACATCGAGCGTCTTTATATCGCCTTTATATCACTTCGAAGTTTTAAAATTAAAAAGTAGGCGTGGTCACTGACCCATTGGATCCAAAAATCGTTTGAATCTAAAAAACGAAATCAAAAATAACTTTGTTGTTTTAAATGAAAAAGTGGGCGTGGTCACTGACAGAAATCGTTTGAATCTAAAAAACGAAATCTAAAAATCACTTTATAGTTTTTAAATTAAAAAGTGGGCGTGGTCACGGACCGATTGGATCCAAAAATCGTTTGAATTTAAAAATAACTTTGTAGTTTTAAAATTAAAAAGTGGGCGTGGTCACTGACCGATTGGATCCAAAAATCGTTTGAGTCTAAAAAACGAAATAAAAAAAATAACTTTGTAGTTTTAAAATTAAAAAGTGGGCGTGGTCAGGGACCGATTGGATCCAAAAACAAATAAGTTCTTTAGAGACACAAGAGCTAACAGTGTACAAAATGCCGGCTCAATATCTCCAACGGCATAAAAACGAAGTTATCAAGCCATGACCGTTTCTTTGACCGTTTCTCTGACCATATGTCTATCCATATGTTCTCGTATGTAGTGCATTCGCAACAGTCGAAAATACCGACTATCATTTCTTACTTGTTTTGAATGAATGTTTTTTTTTTGTTTGTTTTTTAGTTGCAATTTATTTATACTCGCATTTTTTTATACCCCACGCCGTGCGCAAGCACGTACCGAGCGTAGATAACCGAGCAGTATGGAAAACTAATTCAAATCCAGTGTTTAAAAATTTAGTAGAAATACGAAACGACTGACAATACAATGGACAAGAACAACGCCCACTTAAAATAGAGACATTTGACACATATGTATGTATATACAACAATAAGCATATTTTTGTTGTCTATAATGTGTGAAGGGTATTTGAACTTCGGCAAAACTAGTTTTGATTTATCTATAAAATGCATTTCATCAAGTTTATTGACTGTTTTGTGCTTGATAAGCCATAATTACAAAATAATACATCGCACTAGCATTGTCGAAGTTAATATATCCCACATCTGGTCATACTTTATATACTTGCTTCGATGCACAAATTAGATTTGGAAAGTTCGAATACATGGTGACTATATTTTGAATTTTCGAAAAGTTATCAAAGCGACAATATCTCCTTTGTAAATGGAAGAACTTAAAGGTATTTATTAATAACTTAACATGCTCGTGGACTTGATCGCTTTTTGCAATATACATATACGAGTATATAAATACAGCTTGTGGTCGTAGATAGCAACGGTCTGCTGCGTTTTCTTATCATTTGAGGTTTTAAATATGTAATCAGAATCAGCAGTACAAAGCACTTTAATGTACATATAGAATCATTTATTAATCAAGCATATCGATTCTTAAACTAGATTCTTCAGCGTTTAAATATCAAACTTAAGCAACAATAAATTTTGACTTTCAATGTGCAAACAATTTCCACACATTGTCAACTTAAATCTAACTAAAACTAACTTTTCCTTACAACCAATTTTAAATTAATATTTCGAATAGTTAACGAAGTCATCGAAAGATATTTGATAATCCTTCAAATTGTCCTCGGTCCATTCATCAAACTCCTGAATAACGGAGGCGGGCAATTCGTCCTTGTGACTGCCGACAACGCCACGACGCACAAATCTGCTTTTAAATGTGAAACATGTTTAATTAAAAGTCAAAAGCGATAAAGTTTACGCCCACCTGAACTCGGCGACTTCGCGACCGGCTGCCGCCTTCATGCTCTCAAACTCCTTGACATGATTGCACGCGGGATTATTCTTCATTTTATCGAACGACAAATGATCGATCGAGCGCACCAGCTGATCTTCGCGTACATCCTTCTGCAGAAAACGACAAACGTCTTTGATGACTGCGCCCAAATCGTGCTTCATGCGTTCGTAGCTCGTAAAGAAGATGTTCGCTTCGTTGCGTATTTGCCAGAAGTCCATGACATGCGGCCAAAACGGATTGAAATTGACAAAGCCATCGATATACGATTGCATGAAGTCCTCTTTTGTGCCCTTGTAGCCGACCATGCCGCGCCAATGGTGAAAATATGATATGGCAGCATCTTTGGGATTGCGAAAGACATAAATTATCTGGAAGAACAAGATTATATTATAAGTCAAAACATCGTGATAATTTGGTATGAGGAAGAAGAGAAGGAGATGCACATACTCGTATGTGTGACCTTTGAAAATATGAATTTTGGGTTCGTCTATTTTGTTGTGATTTCTAGAGCAGTACCTTCGGTTTTTTGGTCCAAATTTGCTTCGGCAATAGCCAAGCCGGCAAATGTGATTTAATCAAACGTGGCGACTCCAATTTATTTGCCGCTTCGATAGTATCGTGTGGTACGTTGGGCACAACGCCATTAAATCTGTTTGAAATATATTATTTTCTTTATTATATAATTCAGTTTAACTAAATTGTTTGCATTTCTCTTTACTCTAGAAACGGCGAACGTATGGTTAGATCGACTTCCTTTGCCTTCTCGAAATCGAATTCGTTGAGAATGAGCCAAGTCATTTCTTGCGCCCAAGTGGTGCCACATTTTGTGCTCGTCACAATCCATACATCGTCTTCGCGCACCTCAAAATTGTGCACCCGATCGAGCACCGGCTGAAAGGTGTCCGCCAGCGAGCAATAACGCGTCTTCCAATCGCCAAAGACGGGCGCAAGGGGTTGAGTCGTTGCGTAGACCGCTGAGTAACCACCTGAAATGGCCAATTTGTCGATTTGCTCGAAGGGCACGCTCTCGGCGTAGAAACTGGAGTGCGGCATCTGCAAGGAATCGCCAACAAAAGTTCACAAATATGTTTAAATAAAGCTTATTAAGAGTTTAAATACCCTACATCGGTTTAGAGGCAAATAAGAATTTATGTACCAGCAAATTGACGAAGAGAAATCGAAAAAATCAATTCAATTAAATATTTAATATATGCTAGTAAACAATTTATTGATATTATTAACAAATGTTAATTCGTTTTAAACAATTCAAACCAACGGATTCAATCTTTTGTGTGTCAAACTTTTTACTTTGCCTTGGATGCACATTGAACCTGGGTTTCAAGCGCATCGAGCATGCTCCGTGGTCAAAGGTTTATAAGTTGTTTTTGTTATAAAGAATGTCTTCTTAATAAACAAAAAAAAATCAAATTAAATTAAAACAACAATAAAGCAACAAAGTTATGAATAAAGACTTCGTGAGTGTACGATGACAAACATGATAAGTGTCTTTTTTTTGTTCACCACGCACTGCAAACAAATTAAGTTTGACCCAAATACTAAACAAGTTCTTCTTTCAGAGCTGCCCGCCAAAGCACCCCCCCCCCCAAGCACTGCACTTTTTAGATTCTCAATAGTAACAACAACTTTTCTATACGAGCTTACGTTTTTTTTTGTAAATTTATTTTGAAGTTTTAAAAAAGAAGTTAAAATTGAACAAAATGCGTTCAAAACCGTTTCGAAAACCTCACAAACGCGTAAACGATCTAAAGCGATGCGATACTCTAGACGCGTCGAATGCTTCCAGCGGAATAAAGTCGTCGATCGCAATTTACAAGAAAAATCGAACGCAGAAAGTACAAATACGAGAAAACAACAACAACAATAACAAACAAACACAAACACTTAATTTAAGTCTTCTTAAGTCATTTACAAAGCACAGTGGGTCTAATACGACAATACCAGTCAATAAAAGTTGTGCACCAGTGACTTGCAAAGAATTTGCTTCTCTTTTTTTTATTGTCTTAACTTGTTCTTAAATATTATAAATTTATTGTTTAAGCGTATTTGTTTTTGCTTAACTTTTTCTTGGGTTTTTTTTTTTTTACTGCAAAGATTTCTATCTAAAAGTTGTTAGTGTCGTGTTAACGATCTTTTATTTTTGCATCTTCTTTTGACCTTGACTAACCATAGAAAGTCTTTTTCGCTAAGCACTCGTGTAAAGATTAGCTGAAGAAGTACTCTGTCTAACTTTGAGAATTTGTTTATACTATATAGTAGAAAATATTCACAAGATGTTATTTCTATAATAAGAATATATTGAAACCAAAATTATTTTGAAGATAAGCTATAACAAAACTTCAGAACTTTAACAACGCTGTAGCAAAAAAATAAAACAAGATTTTTGATTTTGGTCCGACTTTTCAAATATATCTATAAAAAATATTTCTCAATAACATTTTGACAGATTTATATACATATTTAATTTATTATTTTTGGATCGAATAGAAATTCCTCAACAATCACACTCTGCTATAAAAAAAAGTGCAATTTCTTTTGAAGTCAGTGTAGGTTAGGTTGATTATCATACAAAACTATGAATGAATTATGAATGAAATGAGAATGAATTATGAATGAAATATGAATGAATTATGAATTAAATGTGAATGAAATATGAATGAATTATGAATTAAATGTGAATGAAATATGAATGAATTATGAATGAAATGTGAATGAAATATGAATGAATTATGAATGAAATGTGAATGAAATATGAATGAAATATGAATGAAATGTGAATGAAATATGAATGAATTATGAATGAAATGTGAATGAAATATGAATGAATTATGAATGAAATGTAAATTAATTATGTAGTTTATATCCAATTATGTGTTAAAAAAACGAAATTTTTGACAAATTGTTCCAACCAATCTAACACTACAACATTTTATATGTGGAAATGGTTTTGAAAAGATGACGTTAAAGAACTTTTTAAATATATAAAAATATTTATTGATTCAATAAGAATAACATTCTTAGTTTTAAATTATCAAACTCAAAATGTGAATCTTTTTTTTTTCAACTTTAACCAATATTAATGTCAATCTTCGTTTAATCTCATGGAAAAAATTTATTCATTTAAACAAAATCTGATCGAAATAGTTCTAATAATTTAATTTCTTAATAAATCTTTTCATACGTATAAAATTAAATTTTGGGAATACGTGAACAATTTCATGGATGATTTCGTGTTGTACTCGACCTGGCTTATAACCTTTACCATATACATAGGAATTTTAACCTTCACTACTCATCGTCTTGGTGTATCGACTAAGACTAATTTTGACGCTTCGTCGAAGATTCTACTTTATAGGCACAGTTTCCTTCGTAGGTCTGATCTTCCCCGACCACACTATGTACCATATGGGTTAAATATGTATATGTCATTTTAAAAATATTTTTTTTTTATAAAAATAAACGATAAGGTACCATGACAATAAGTAGAGAGAGCAAGTCAATTGACTCCACATAAACGTCAAAAACAGCTGTGAAGTGGTTCTCGCAAATCGTTTACGTTTTTTTTAACTTCATTCCACTAATATTCCTTTCATCCAGGTGCATCTGATTTCATCCAGGAATGCATTAAAGAATTTATTAAATATTTGTCAGCTGACTGTAAACCAATTTTTTTCATTCACGCGAGGTCAATGAGAGAGAAAATGAGCATAAGTAGAGATACAAGTGAGAGTGTCAAACTATTTGTTGTAACTTTTGTACTATGGGTGCGATATTTATTACCTTTAAAATGACTTCAAATAACGTGTCCTAAAGAAATCACTTTTATTTGTTTATGGTTATGAATCTACCACTGTGCAATGAAATAAACGCACTGCCAACATAATAACAACAACAACAAACTTTATGTAATCGCAGCGCTCAAATTAGTTTTTTATTTTGATTTTTGACTTCGTTTCGCCTCTTTTTTTTGTATTTTTTTATTTGTAGGTCGTAAAAAACGAAAGTTTATTTTTTTGAAAGAAATTTAGAGAAATTGTTGTTGTGAGTGTTGAAGTTGTTTCTCTGTTTTGTTTTCTTATTGAATGTCTACAGTGATTTTCCTTTGCGTATAGTTTAGTTAATAATAAGTTTAAAAAACGCTTCTACAACAAATTTAACTTTTATTTGTCGAAGTTCAGTTTTGCATATTATATACCATATACATAAAACTAGTTTAATTAAGTAGTATATGGTAAACTATATAAGACAAGTTTATTGTTTACTTACAAGTTTTATATTTCTGTTCAATTACGTTTTCATTATTCGAAGTCGTTCTTAATTACAATAATTTATTGTTAATTCTTCATATTTGCATATATTTTAAATTAACTCGAAACCGCTTAAGTAAACTGATGCAAGAGTATAAAATGTTGCAAATAATTTGCTGCACCTGAAAGTATGTACGATTGAATTTATAGGGTACATTCATATCAACCAACGCCTCCGATCATTTATTGAGAAGGTGAAGGTGAATATATCAAAATCAAGTAAGAAATTATAACCACCCTAATGTGTTCAACTCGATAGTTCACAAACTTTAATACTTTGTTTTCAAGCATACCAAAAAAATATATATATACAGACTGATGCGGCTATATCGTTTCTGATCAAGAATATATACACTGGTAGAAAAAAAAACCCTATGCATTTAAGAAAAATTGTCCCGAATCAAGCCCATTCGTTGACGAAAGACGTCTTATCGATAAAATTCTGAAGTCAATCCCGAAATTCTTATATATAAACTCCTAAACGATTCTGTGTGCATTTAACCATCATAAAGCACTACGTTTCTGTAATATATTAGTTAAATTGATGCGTTAAATTAATCTAACCATGCCCACTTTTGTAAAATGCTCTACGAAGATACCAATTATCATAGAGCAACGAATGCCTGAGATATGAGGTTATATTAGCTATAAATTGATCCATAGACGTCCACTTTTAGTGGAGTTGTCGACAGTGGTCATGCCAAATCAAATACCAAATTTGAGATTTTTTGAATATTGTGGTGGTAGTACGTGGGCGTGGCAGATTTCATATAGTCTATCATGCCAGACCTCGATTTATGTTTCAAGTTTGAAAAAAATCAGTTCAGCCATCAAGGCGTGAAAATGGAACAAACTAAAAATAAAGAATAAAGTAAGAAATAAAGAAAGATAGAAAGAAATGAAGAAAAAGAAGAAAGAAATGAGGAAAGAAAGAAAAATATACAATTCTTATTACAATAGTGGTAACGAAAGGTTAAATATCACCATCTTTGGTGGACTTGGTGAGCTGTCAGGAATCGACGTTAATTATCTACTAAACTTCCTAAATCAAACAAAATGGATTTAGCCAACTTGTTTTAGAGATACTCTGGACAATCATGGTATACTACCGACCACATGTACACAAACCCTTTAAAAATTCGACACTTTTGATCATTACAGGATATGACGACTGAGTTGGCGGGAGAGATTCGTGTTGTCTTAGGTGATTAGCCTGCCATGTTTTAGTCCAAAGATCTAACAACCATCACACTAAAACTAACTGAGGACGTTGAATTAAAATGGCGCATAAGCGCTAATTAGACTCGGGTCACCAACCAACCAGCACCTAACTTTAAAGAGTTTGAGAGACAACCGATTTTAAATTAATTGAAAATACATTCAGAGAAAGTCAGTACTGACTTGTTTAGCAGCCATCGACTCACAAAACAAGGCAACTCAATCCAAAGAAAAATGCGTTCTAACAACCCATCTTCACTTGTTTTATATCGATTATAAACCAGTTTTAAATCGGTAGATTTCCCTGCTGGGGTTTTCTTAGCCGATTTACATTGGTAGATATTTTGAGTCAAATTTCATTATTTTAACTAAAATTCGTTTATGAATAATAGTGGGGAATAAAGTTTAAACAAAAAAATTCGCCATTCTCAGCCGCTTTGCGTTGCCTCTTTGCTTTTACACTAATGAGAAAAGTGTTGGCGCCTAAATTGATGGCTTAATTGTTTTAGATTAATAACAACGTAGTTTAGTGGTCGGTAAAAAATTGTTAAAAATGAGAGTACAAGAAAAAAAAAACAACAACACTTAAGTGCAATTGTTTGTTTACAGTTTTCTTTATTTGTTGGTTTCTCTTTTAACATATGCAATAAATTTCACTAATGCTTAACGTAGTTAATCCTTAACCTGCAAGGAGCAATCAAGATATACATACATACATACATACATAGAAATCGATTGATTATTATTAATATAGTATATATATTTATAATTTGTTGTTGTTGTTTAATTTTGTGAAATTAGTTGCACGTTCTTTTGTATACATAAACTTACATCGATAAAAAGTTCATAAAATTTTTTTAATTTTTTTTTTTTTAATTTAACAACATCGAAATTTGAAATACGCTGAGCGTATCTAGCTAACGGTATAGTAAATGTAAGAATAAATTTTCTGTTAATTTAAAATTATTTGTTAATTTAGATTTTTGTTGTTGTTTGTTGTTTTGTTGTTCTTAGTAAAATACAAACAACAATTTGATTCTGTTTCTGATTCCGATTACGATTACGATTCATTTTCACTTTCACTTTCACTTAAATTTAATATTTGATATAGGAAATAATTTTCTAATTTTCTGTGTTTTCACAACAACCAAGTGTTTGTTGTTGTTGTAATTTTTGACATTGTTATTTAAAGTTTTATTTTTTTATTTTAATTATTTATTTATTTTTTTTGTTTGTTGTAAAGAAATACAAATTTTTTGTGAAAAATTCAGTTTTTTTATTTGATCAGTCGTTAAAGTCGTCAACTTTTATACAAAAAAAAAAAAAAAAAGACATTACCAGTTTTTTTGTTATTTTGATTATTTTTTCTGTTTTTGGTTTTCAGTTTTTATAAAATGTTCTAAACAAAAGAATTGTTTTTGTTTTTGTTTTTACACAAGCTGTATAAAAAAGAGGAGGGAGGAGCTAGTTAAACTTTTACATCGATCGATATGTAAAGTGCCAAAGTATTTTACAGAGATTGTCCTGTTAGAAATTGATAAGAACTTATTATAAACTTAATTTTAGTAAACAATTTAACACCATTTTGTTTTCTGTTTTTTTCTTTTTAATTTAATCTTAACTATTGTGTATGTGTGTGTGTGTGTGTGTATGCCTTTGTGAAACTTGCATTAGTTCTACTTTTATATTGATTTTGAGTCCAGCCCAATAAAAGTCAACTTCGCACAATTATGTTTGTCCGATTGCTGTTCTGCCCAGTTGGTAACTCTGCGGAAAAGAGTTTCCATATGGCAAACAGAAAAAAAAAAATGATTTTTTTTTAAGTCTATCATGAAAAATGTGCATTAACAAAAAAGAAAAATATTCAAACATTTTGTAACAGTTTCTTTTTCCTTTTTTTTTGTTTGTTATATTTTTAACTTAGTGTGTGTGCGAATAGATCGTTTTCTTTTTCGAACTAGATATTCGATAGTTGAAGCGAACGGCTTGATTCACTACGTTCAATATTTGAGAATTTTCGACTACGTATTGAAATTTTGACTTTGTCAAATATTCGAAATATTTCGAATATATCAAAAATTTAAATTTAAAAGTTGGCGGTATTCGAAAAATATTTAAATATTCGAAAATTGTGAGAAGTAAAATCGCAACCAAATATTTAAATTGAAAATATTTTGAGTATATTGGAAATACGCGAATATTTTTAAAGATGTCGGATTTCTTTTTTTCTATTACAAATACTTTTTCTAACACATAAAAGTAAATGAGCGAAAATCCTCGAATATGAAATCGGTTAAAGCGAATCGATCTAAGAAATTCGTTTCATGTATTTCACTATTGGCACACTTCCAGAGTTGTATAAACCATGCAAATTACGTCGTAATTCCAGCGCCGATCTGTCCATTCTGAGTGTTCGTGTGCCCTTGACTCGTCTCTCGTCTCACGTTTCTGTGTGTTTTTTGTTGTTGTTGTTAATTCTTTCTTTCTTCTTTCGTTGGCCATCGTTTCATCTATTTTTGCATGCAATATTCCAACTCGTTTTCGCCTATTGTCAGTGAGCATGGAGGCTGGACCGGTTGCGGCTTTAGCAGCCCTGAGAACAACCTCTTGAAGGCTAAATGCTATTTGTATGTCGTCTTTTTGGCATTGAGCGAAACCTGCTTTTCCTTGATGTCGGCCAGTGTGTGTATACCCTGATCCTCGTATTTCTTCCATTGCGAATAATTGATCTGCATGTACGTAATCAGTTGCGGCATATCAATGAAACCTGAAAGAAAGAAACAGTTCAATAATGTTTGGAAAGCTTCGCTATTTTATTAATTCGAACTCACTGTCCCAGGCGTGCATCATGTCCTGAATGATGTACTCGATGAAACCGATTTGACTCTTTGGTATACTGCACGTTGCCCGATCGAACATTGGCATGACGATCGGCAACGCGTTTGCCTTCTCCTCGTCGGTTTGCATGAAATACTCCTCGGCGATGCGTCGCGCCCATTCCACACTATAGTGGGGCGGTCGTGCCGGATTACTGACATCGGCCACTTTGATCAGCATTCGACGTATTAGTATTGAGCTTTCATCCTCACTTTGTACAATCTGGAAAAAAGAGGCAATCTTCTGAATAATGGACTAATCACTCGATATAGCTCGATTAAAAAAAATAATGAAACTTAAGAGGGTGTGGTAGATCTTTAATAGCATTATTTCTTTGATAGAATGATAGACTAAACAATGCCATAGATACACTTACATCTCTTGGCTCCACATCCGTTCCAAAAACACTAACAAACTTGGCCAAATGTTCGAAATGTCGCGTCATTTCAGTCGCCAGAATCATGTCGATTATTGTGCTGCGCACCGATTTGTAAGTGTCCTTGTCTAAATTCTTAAAAATGTTGATCTTATCGTCACCTAAAATTCCAACATTAAATTAATCATTTTGTCGATTTGTGGTCAATGGGTTAAAGTGGGCCAAACCTAAAGTTAGTTTAAAAGTAGTTGCAGCATGATGCGCCTCCAGCACTGTTAAATCATTATACAATATTGCCAGCGGACTATTTGAGTTGCATAGAAAAGCGGACGATCGTCCCGGATGATCAATGTCATGTGCGGCAGAAGCTATCAAAGCCGTTGCCTCATCCATGCGATCCATAACCATGTCTTTGGCAGCCAGTTGCGTCATAAATGCGCCAGTCGCCTGCGTAATTAACATAGAGCGGTACATAAGATTAATGTGTATTGTTGGGAGGAGGTGAGGACGTACCTGCATGACATCTGCAGCGTGTGTGCTATTGTGATATGTATTCTGTTCATGATAATTAGCCTCGATGACCGCCAACCAGCCCTTGCAGACATTCTCATCGATGTTGAATGTTGCAAACACATCGAATCGTCGAAACATTTCCATGCCCAAATAGAGCAGTGGACGTTTCTCGGTGATTTCTTCCAATTTGAAAATATCAAATTCCCAGGAGAGAGATTCTTCAAGCAGTTCCATTATGAGGGGAGTTGCCTGTGTAGAATATAAATTTTTTTATATAATTTTTTTTTTTAAATAAAAAAGTGTTTGTTTTAAATTCTCATTACCTTCATTTTGGCAGGCATTATTCCAGACGGGCGACTGGACGACACACGGATGATCGAGTCATTTGAGCTTCGACGTGACGAATACAAGCTAGGACCCTAAACATTTATAGAATACAGTACAGTACAATGTATGGATTTCAAAATGTATTCACATGGAATGGAATCTTTTCAGAGTCAATTTAAATTTTGGACAGTTCGATTCATACCGTTAGCAGGGCACCGATTAAATCCGTTGCGATTGGGTCCTCGGTACGTATCTCCTTCATTTGTGGACTGTAGAGTCCTTCGCGTTTCAGGAACTCCATGACTTTGTCTATGAGGCGTGCCTCGTCCGACGAACAATTCTCCTGTACTTGTGAGAGTAAATTGATTATCTAAAATGCGATGCGAGCGGGTTGTGTGAGCGTAACGACATTCGGCAAAAAAACCAAACGAACGAACGAACGAAAACGATTAACGAACGAGAGCGAGAGAATAAAAAAAAAACCAAAAACAAAAATGGAACAAAAAGAAAGAAAAAAGAAAGAGAAAAAACATAGTTTTAGAGTGCGTTAGAAAATGTTTTCTTCATCTTTTTTTTTTTTTTGCAATATTAGTTTGATGTAAGTAAGCAATAAAGTTCGGACAAGGGTTAAGCGAGTAGTCGTATTCATGAAGCAAATTGCTTCATTTTTAAAAATTAGGAAATATGCTTTAAATGTTAAAATTTTCGAGGTATTTGTAATCTTTTCAAAATTTAATTTTTCGAGAGTTTTTATCTAAATTTCATAAATTTCGAACAAGTTGAATAATGTTGATTGTTTTATTCTTTTAAAGTGAAGCGATTAACTTAAGCTGTTTTGTTTTGAAACCTTCGATAACTTCGATAACTTTTCGCTTAACATTGGTTGCATGTATAAAAGTTGCCTTAAAATTAAGTAAACGTTCGAAAACTTTAAAAATGGATTACTCGGAAAAAATTACTTAGATAATCGTTAATTTAAAAATTCCATATAAAAATCATCTGATAAAGTTTTACATTTTGATTTTTCAATCTACAGTCGTGTCTGGGTATAGTGAACACTACGATATAGTGAATATCTCGATGTATTAAACACTCAAGTTTTTACATGGAGTACTCTAAATAGTGACCAAAAGTCAATTTCTGAACGAGAGAACAACAAATGTCAACCTTGAAAGGGTAAACAACCCGGATATAATGAACAGTCCTTGCAAATAATTAGTTCCCTATATCCAGACACGACTGTATTTTATATATTTTTTTTTAAACTTTAATACACAAACTATTTTTCAGGCTGAGTGATAGAAACAAATTTAACTTGTAAGTGAATTACAATCACAGTAATGCAACTGAAATAGTTAAACTTTGACTTAAGCGCTTTTGAAAAATCTCTAACGATTTCTTTTTAGTACGAGTAATCCAGAATATAATATTTAAAATTTTCTGGCAATATTAAATAAGTTTTCTTTTAAAATTTTCCGTGTGTGTTGGTGTTTGTGCGTTGTGTTTGTTTGTGTTGTACTGTAGCTAATTATTTGCGTCTTGCTGGCAAATAGCGAACAAAGGATTTTCTGGGGGGTGCATAAGTTCAGGACAAACGCATTAAAGGATGCACAAAACGCATGAACAAAACTTTGGCTAGGCTTAGGCTTATGATTGAATGAACGAACGAACGAATCGGGCGCGGGTGGCGGGTGGTTAGATTAGCAATAAATCCTACTTTTGTGATGGGCGCCTCCAGTGGCAGCGATGTCAATTTGGCGAGACTCGTTCGTCGCAGCCCATCGGAGGCGACCGAACGCACATCGAAGCTGCCGCGCCGTATCGAGTGCAGCGAACCACGTGGCGCCTCTTTCGGCTGGGGCAGGGTAGCGATGAAGTCGGTATGGCCGCCAGGTACATCGAAGTTAAAAACAAAGTGCGTGGGCGATCTGTGAAGTAGGTAAGTAGGGTAAAAATTATAGAAAATTTAATATTGAAATAAATAAATGAAAAGGTTAAAGTTTAGAAAATTAAAACAACTTTCGAATTAAAGTGAGCGACCTAAATAAAAGTTTATAAATGAATACATTTTAGTTTCCGTGTGCCTTTCTAATTATGACCAGTTATCTCCCAAGTCTCCCAAGGTAAGTTAGATATAATTTTTTAGTTATGACCAGCTTGAGGATCTGCTCGGCCATCGGTATTACAACTTTGGACAAATGCAATTAAATATGGAATGTTTTGTTTTGGATAATATTGAATGTTAAGAATAATACAAACTAAACATGCTATATAGCTGAAACTGTAAACATATGTTCGCGACGAGTGTACCCACATAACAAAATAACAAAAACCGATAATCGAATGTACGTTGCCCGCGAAATTTGAAAAGGCACCTTACTTTTTTTAAGGAAACGATTTTCCACTTCCCATGCGAGTGCCTGCGTCTGGGTGCTTTACGACATAGAACATTCAGTAAATTCGCTATGGAAAGTCTAAACGAGCTTGCAGTAGTGTTATAAACAAATCAAGTTGGTTTTGAATAGACCGGTTTTGAAGGGGTTTCACAAGTGGTGTACCTAAATGACACTATTGTGCTAATTGAGCCTGAGTTGTGTCTCTCAGGCAGCACCTAAACCAACCAACCAACCTTACTTTTTGAATACACCTCGTATAAAGTGTTAGATATATATAATTCGCGCTTCTGTAGTTGAGTTTCTCCTATTTTATGGACTCATATTTGTTCGCTTTGTTTATTTTGTTTGATGTGAACCTTAAATTCGTCCTTTTTTTGATGGGTACCCCTGAAGAAACTAATTAAAACTTGACTGAACTTAGAGTAAAAATTATATACTTCGAGTACTTTAATCTGAGTGCAATTGAGTATACAGCCTGCAAAATAAATCCCCAAAAATTTGAAATAGAGTCAAAAACTGAGTCGATTTAGCCATATTCGTCTGTCTGTCTGTCTGTCTGTCTGTCTGTCCGTCTGTCTACCATCATTTCTTATAGGTTCGAGATGTAATAATTTTCAATATTCTATATACATATTAAAATATTATTTAACATATGAAAATGTATAATACATTTTTTTAAATCATGAGCCACTCTAATTTGATTGTAATTATGTGGTGCATTTGTAATAGCCGGTAGGACCGACTATAATTTCGTACTTGTTTACTTTCTGGTTGTAACGTCATTTTTCTTAATTGCTTATGCAATTCTTTTTGCACCTTAACCCAACGAATGTATCTATCTCTCATCTAGGTGGGTATCCTTGAACTTTTACCCTTATATACCATATTGAATGAATTTGAGTTTCTAAACAAATCAATCTAAGTATCAACTAAAAACAATATTGAAGGAGTTAATAAAGAAATCACATAAAATTGCAGTTGGTTGGCATAAGTTGTAATTAAATGAATTCATTTTAACCCTTTGATCTGATCACCCGATTAATGATCGGGCTTAAAACCGGAACAAAAATAATGTCTCTCTCTCTTAAAATTTACTCACAAATTAATCAGTGAAATCATGTTCAGTTTTTTTTTCTTTAAAATTATTATATAAATCAATTATATAAATACGTTTAATGGCTTAAACTTTAAAGTCGTCTAACACACATTAGACCTGATAAATTCCTACCAATCGATATTTTAAGGTATACCATAAAAATTCAAAAAAATATTTCCATATAAAAAAACAAAATCTGCTTATATCGGCTTCTATAAAGAGTTTTGGAACGCTGTTGGTATTTAGTTAAAGTTAAACTGTACCTGCCAATGCAGGCGACCGGAACCACACGCACGTGCATAGGAATGCCATCCTGACTCTTGCGTCGCACTGTCAGAATGCCATCGAATTCCCTGATGTTCTTGCCGTGTGCGTTAATTGAGGAAACATCCGAAATGAAAATGTCCGCTAACGGCTTGCTGATGATTTCATCCTGTCGCAGCAAAAATTGAAATAGAAAATAAATATTTTTTTTTATTAAATCAGTGCAGCAAATCGATTGCAAAAGGCAACGGATATAAGGAGCAACGAATGGGCCAGTGGTGACACTGGCATATAAATGAAAAAAATATGTATACATATATAATATAGATATACACGTAGTACTTTAAGGATTCAATAAACGCTTGAAAAAGACTTGGAATTTTTCCAAATGGGCGTGTATATTTACCAAACGCATGTTGAGCAACCTTTCGGCCGATTTATTGGCATATTGTATTCGCAGGACATCGTCCGTTATGATAAGCACCTCCTTCAGCCGATGCAGAGCGGTGTATAGCGCCTATTTGGAAGATTTAAACAAAATGTGTTAAAATCTCGTTTCGAAATTGAGCGGTCACACTGCTTTTAGAGTCACTCACCTGTTGTGTTGACATGACATTGTGCGGCCTCACAATCGAATGCAGGATCTGTTTCAATTCCACGCTGCACAAGCTCAGATTCGTCGTTTCAGCCATGCACTGCGTTGCGAAGAGGATTAGTCAATTAAAGAATGAAAGTAATTGCATTTGTTGTTGGACTTACTCTATTAACGCCAGCGTCTAATAGTGCAATCAAAACATCGTCCTTCTCAAAGAAACTGCAAAAAAAAAAATATATATATAAAATAATTTTAATAGGTTAGGTTACATTGGCTGATCTAACAAAAACAAAAAAGAGAGAGAGATCACACATAGACCTTTAGTAGTCCTTAGTGTTACCAAGATTGCATAAAGGTTAGCTGGCTTTTAATTGGAGATATCCTTCAAAGAGGAAAAGTAACTTAAAGTAACCAAAGTAGTTCAGTCTAGCTCCACTGAGAGCTGGACAACGACAAAGTAGGTGTTCCAGGGTCCCACTTCATTGTTAGTCACATACGAATCGTTTTGCACCAGATCGAATGTTGGCAGCATGTGCCGCTGTGAGACAACGTCCCGACAGTACTCCAACTATGAACCACCTACAATCTTATCTTGAGAGCGATAGAGGATAGTCTGTGGTGTTAATGCCGTAATGGCGGAGCATGATTTTAGTCGTCAATATTTATTTTAGAATATTTTCTTTATAAAGTTAACTTAGTCAGTTTTCAATGGAGAAAACAAATTTATTTGTCAAGCCATTCGATTGGGAGTCTAGTCCCCGTTATAGCCCAGTTTGGATTTATACGAGTATATTTTATTATGTTTTTACATAAAGCATTCACATCGGTTATTGATCTAAAATAGTGTATATCTCAAAAACTTAAAGCCTTATATTAAAATGAAGATTGGGATTAAGCAAGCTTCATATACATGTAAAATGAATCAATATCAATTTTGAAATAGAATAAAGCTAATCTACATATTAAAAAGATTAGGTAGATTGGACACTCACTATTTACAATATATTTAAAAAAACGAAAAATATAAAATTTTGTGTCCTCAAATCTTTCTGCTAAAGTACAAAAAAATGGAGGACATCGGTTGCGCCATCTCATTTTTTTTTCGTATTATATACGTATGCAAGCATGGTGTAATCAAAATAAGGTGAGGAGAGTAGGAAAAATGCTTCTCTAATTGAAAGTAAAGTTTTTGCGTAGTTTTCATATTATTAATTAAATAGAAACAACAACGTTGTTTATTGTCAAAAATAAAAAAGTGAAAACTTCAACATAAAGCAGAAAAATTAGGAAAAAAACGAGGTGAGTTCGCTCAATTTGCGTTCTCATTTCTACATTCCCAACCTTATTTTTCAACCGTTTATGAAACTTCCAAAAGAAAGGAATTTCCTGAATATTAAAAATAAAACCGGGTGTCAGTTCGAAAATTAACAAAAAATTTAAATAAAAATCATGACGATTATAAAATAGTGGATTAGTTGATCAATTCAATTGAATGTTTTTAGTTTGTTTAAAGGAATTTTTTATCCTTTGAGTTAAAGCAAGAAAATAAGTCAACTTACTAATTAACTGGTGGTGGATATATCTGAAATTGCATCTATAGTCAAAATTTTTTTTGCAAAACTGTTTGTCAAAATCTTAATTGTATTTTTTGTATATATAAAATATTCAAAATAGGTTGTGCCTATTAACTCAATTGCAAAATGAATTCATGACTCTTCTAACCGCAGCTGAGCATTTATTTACTATACTTAATCATTTCGAAAGTAATTAACAGCGATTAAGCGATTAATTTTAGATTTTTCCTATTGTCTACAAATTTAGAATAATTAAAAGATATACAACTGCAAAGTTAATATAGAAACGAGACCAGCGACACAAAGTGGCAGAAAGATATCATAAAAGATATAGAGAATACGGATTCAGAATATTCGCCATCGAAATAAACGAAACAACATAAATTTGGAATTAATTAAAGGTGTAAATGATGCCCAAAAAGGGTTGAGTTATGCAGCCCAAATATCGTACAAGAGAATATTCCAATCTAATTTTTTTTTGGTAAAATACTCATAGCTCCACGAACGCTGAAGCAGGCACGCTGCCATTCTCTGTTAGAAATGGGCGATTAATAATGAAGCATTGAGCAAAACACGAAAAGCATTTAATGACATTTTCAAGGGGGTAAAATTCACGCACGCAATTCCGACGATTAACTACCAAAAGACAAACAGACAGACAGACAGACAGACAGACAGAAAGACAGAAAGGTGGACAGGCCGAGAGACGAAGCTACCTTCATTCCGGTGAGATTAATTAGGCGCAGGTAATTTGTTAAAATTAGCTAAAGTCATTTTATAAATTGCTGAAAGCCACCACGAGTGTTACAAAAAAAAAAAAAGTTTGATTAATTTATAAAGACAAAATGAATTTTCTTTCCTTTTTTTTTCGAAACATGCTCTCAACTACTTGAGACTTCAGACATCCTCCCTCCCTCATTCATTCATTCACTCAATCATTCACTTTAGAGGCGCTGATGCGACGCTAATTAGTTTTGAATTGCATTTTGTAGTTTTAATGAGTTAATCTAACAAATGAACTCCTCGGCAATTATCCAACTTGTCATTCAACGGCGTAAAAGTTGGCAACAATTATGAGCTAACAACAATTTGTTCTATTATAAAGGGTAACACTTTATTACCAATGTGGCAATGGTTGTAAGACAGGCACTGAAACAACTTTAAATATCCGAAGATAGGATCTTATATATCAATGGAATATATATATATATATATATATATATATATATATATATATATATATATATATATATATATATATAAATGAATTCTTCTTTCTTTCTTTCTTTCTTTCTTTCTTTCTTTCTTTCTTTCATTCTTTCTTTTTTTCTTTCTTTCTTTCTTTCTTTCTTTCTTTCTTTCTTTCTTTCTTTCTTTCCTTCTTTCTTTCCTTCTTTCTATCTTTCTTTGTACCAAATGGGCGTCTAAACCATGCATCCGATTGAGATAACATTTTGGGGAGTTGCTGTGCTCACGCCAACTTAGGTTTAGGGCAAATAAAAATTTGCCACGCCCACCTATTACGCCCACAATTTGTAAAACTAAGTTAAAATATTTGATTATTTCGCTAATATTGCTCCTAAAAATAGGAAATATGGTATCTGAGTTTGTATTGGCACTGACGATAACTTTCCCAAAAATGGGCGTGGTCGGATCAATTTAACGCCCACTTTCAAAAAAACGGTGGATCATTTTTACGCCTAACATTATTTGCTCAGAAACTTGATGTGCTAAATAGAAAACATGTAACGGGATGCACCGGGAAAAATAACAAGAAAAAACAAAATTTGCCACCCCCACTTATTACGCCCTCAATTTATTTAATTAAGTGAAAATATACGATGACATTGCTAATATTGATCTTGAAAATTTGGGATTCGCTAGTATATGTATATATTCGTATTTTTCAGACGGGTTAAAGAAGTTGGAGCATCGCTGGGTCAAGTGTATCGAGCTAAAAGGAGACGACTATGTTGAGACATAAAGGCATAAAAAGTAATTATTCCAAAATTTTCATTTTTTGAGGCTATGTACTTATCAGACCACACTCGTATATTTATATATAAACCATTTTAAGACAACAAATTGAAACATTCTCGAGATAAGCTTTAAATAAATTTTGCTGAAAACAGAAAGTTTTGGTTTTCGGCTGCCTGAAATATCGCCCACGGAAAAATCACCCAAAAAAAATTGGACAAGTTAAGGGTATGAAAAATAACACCCAAAAAATAAAAAATTAAATTACGCCCACATAGCAAAAAATGTAACTCATGAAATCATTTCTTAAAAACTGTAGGGTGACTTCTATTGATTCGTGGTCGGACTTAAGGTCCTTCTCAAGGGTTATTTTTATAATTTTCCGGCCGTAGACCGGACACGCAGAAAACTGTAGGCTTAGTGCAGAACTCGTCGCCCACTTTTTCGGGCTATTTTTCATATATAAAAGATGGGCGATTTTTCATAATGAAATATCGCCCACTTTTAAAAGGTCACTTTTGTATGAGATTCTTTGTGTCAATATTTCAGGGCGCCTTGGTATAATGTGATCCGCGCTGTTAGATATGAAATGGACATTTGATTATAGACCTTTGCATACCGCAAAAGCGATAGTGAAAAATAGCAGAATAATTTAGAAGTATTTTACCATCGAGTCCTTGAAATAATAAATAAACATTCAAGGTATCTTTTAAATAAATTAGTTTCAATTTTCCTTAATTTTTGGATAAAATATGATAACGATCGAAGTTACCCCTAAACAATATCAAAAATTATAATGGTCAAGGACAAAGAGAAACTTAATTTTTATTTAGCTAATAACGCTTGCCGCCGGAAGCTGTTGTCTGCACTCGGTTAGTTTGTTTTGCCACTAAAAAGTTGACATTAGTCATTTATGGTCGACAGAGCTTTCAGCTATTATCTACTATTATATATGTTTAACCGCTGGCCCGTTTATAACATTGATCATCACCCGACTTACCTCTTTTTAACCAACGCAATTATTGTCGTGAAGTGGTGTCCATTTGTGTGTCGAACCGACCTGTAAAGCAAAAACAAAAACAAAACCATAAACCATTAGGATACTCAAATTCTTATCAAGATGCGTTACGAGGAATCTATCAAATAAAGTTTGATATTCGCATAGACAACGTCTAGCTTGATTGCAATCACTTGCCTAGTAATGTACTCGGCATCCAGGTTCTTGGGTGAGCGTGCATCAATTATGATTAAGTGATAACACTCCACACCCGTCGCTCCAGTCGTATTCGATAGGAGTTCGAGCGCAGCCTCCTTTGTTCGCACCACATTGACGTCCAGCTGCTGGCGATGACACGCCTGCGTCACCACTTCGCAGATATTGTCCATTTTGTGAAAAACTAGCAGCGCCTATGGCCGAGGATAATGGGCCGCGTCGAAGAAGTCAAAACAAAAACAAAAACAAAACAAAAGAGATAAAATCACGAGAATAAATAATACAACAACATTTAAATTACAAGGAGTAAATTGCCAAAGTTAAGATGACATCGAATTTATTGCATACGCTTCCGGTCTGCACAGTAAACGAAAGCAGAGATTTTGAGAGTCAAAAAATAAATGAAGCATGGTACTTAAAAATGTTGCAGAAGTTCGCTGATATTTGGGGTGGGGTCTATATTCTGGTTGGGTCAATATTCTATTTTTCAAAATTTTGACTGTACAAATTCTGGTTCATTATATCAAAATTTAATTTCAAAATTTTGTTTATCGAAAATTCTATATAGAGTTTTTTTTTAAACAGAATTTTGACCCATTACGAATTTTGTATTAAAAGATTTTTCTTTCAACGATCTAAGGAAACTGAACTGATTTTTGCTATCAAAATATTTCATTAAGTATTTTGAAATCCGGACTTTTGTCCAGATCCCACGTTTATGCTCATTGGAAAATTATAGTCAGACTCGAAGCATTAATTTTTTTAAATTCATTGTAAGCTAAGAAATGTGTGGAGCAACTTTAAGCCAAGAACTGAAATTGCTGAAACTATCTCTCTCAAACATTGACCGCTGTTTCGGCATACGCTACTGTTCCTTATTAGCGTTATTCTTTCCTGGTGAAGCTTTGTTTTATCATATCCTTCTATAAGCTTCTTTGGTTTAGAGACAAGCGAGAATTCAAAGAAAACTCACAAGTTTCAAAATGCAAGAATCGCTGAAGACAGGCGAATGAAAAAAGCAACAACAACACCAAATGATTAATTTTCTTGTTGTTGTTATTTCCAGTTATAAGATTTTCTTTAGAATTGAGTTTTTAAATTTTTTTTTTTTAATTTAATATTGTGAAAATACAAGCTAAGAGTTTAGAGTTGAGGGAGGGAGGGAGGGCTGATATGGGATCATAGCACTCAGTCCTCATGGACCAATGAACTGTACCCAGGACAGTATCGGAATAAGTAAGATAAGATACGATAGAGATATAGGATATAAGTATTTCTTTAGTTGAGAAGATAAGTTCATAAGCTTTTGCCCAAACTTCTTTGCTTCTCAATTGGATATCCCAAGATTGCGGAAAATTCCTGCTTACCATCGATAATATTTCGATTTGAAATTATTTTACGCGCTTAATGTCAAATAAATGTTCAATGTGCGTTACAGTTCATATTTGAAATTTACCTTGAGCTGAGGATTCGGCGGTAATACGGTTGGATATTTCAAGTCCATAAGATTTCGCTGCAAGAAACAAAAGCATAAAGACAACATTAAACAAATTTGTGTGTGTATTAAAGTTGAAATAAAAACGAAAGAGAATACAATAAAAAAACGAAAGAGAGCGAAAAAAAAATGGAAATACGTTTTCAAATTGAATTTGGTATCATGGCGAATCCCATTTAATGCCTTTTTAGTAGCTCAAATTTGATACTCGAAGGTGGGCAGCAGCGTTGGAAGCGAGCGAGCAATAATTTATTTTATACATACGCCGAAACGAAAATAAATTATTCAAGAGTCGTCTATGTCGCTTAAGGACACAAATTCACGAGCGTCTTGTCTGCTCTTCATTGCTTCCGTATCGTACGATGCGGTGCATTCTTTTTTTTCGCATAAATATTTTACATAATTAAAAAAACGTTCCAGGAGTCGACCTCCGAGGCGGATGAAATTCATCCTAACCAATTTTAGGATTTTTGTTGTTACTTTAAATTGTCTGTTTAAATACTAAACAACAAATTTGAGGCATGCAACTTGGATTTAACATTAAACAAATTTTATGTATCAATTATTTTTTTGGTCATACGTATGCAACACTTGGGAGTGGGTGGGTGTGGCAGCACATCTTAAAGCTATTTATGATTAACGTTTCTTCGTATTTTTCATTTATTCATTTGAACAGTGAATTTTCTTTTTCGTCCTCTCTTTCGTCCTTTCTTTCTTTCGTTCGTTTTTGTTGTTCATTCAATGAAATTTAAAGCTTATTAGATAATTTATTTTTGTTCAGGCTCTGTCGCTGTCGCTGTCTTTTGTTGTCAGTTGTTACCAGTGTTGCTTGTGTTTGTTTTGACAGGTATCGCATCGTTATCGGGGGGCGGGCTGGCTGGGGGCGGTCGTTTCTCCCTGTTGTATGCGGATTTGCCATACAGTGGGTGGTGGCGAGAAGCGCAGGCATTGCTTTTAGCTTTGCTGTAGGAGGGTGAATCTTTTCTTCGTGCTTAATCATAATTTGTTTGCGTTACAATTTGGTGGAGAACAACAACAAGAACAACAACAAACGTGAAAAAGTTATACAAAAGCCGAAATTCGTTTGCTTATTGGCTGGCGCCTTAAATTAAAAATCCCTTTTGAAATTTCAATTTTCTTTTTAGATAGATTTAACTTTTTTTCTCGAATGAACTGTGAACGCGTCGTTACTTTATTATTTCGAAGTCATCCGATGTTCAAATTGTCGCGAAATTGAAATTGATGCATTATTTAAATTCTCCTTTTTTTTCTTACTGAAAAAATATTAAACTAAGAAGCCGATTATAAACTAAATGGGAACTTAACTCTGCGTCATAAAAACTTTATCTTGTAATTGTAGAAATTGTTATGAGAGCCTGCAATAAGGTTGTTAGAATTCAATGTGAAAGTCAAAACTGTACAAATAAGGAAAATCACATTTCTTTTAAATACAAATTTAAAAGAATAACAATTCATTTGCAGCAAAAATATTCGTTTTTGGATCAAATATATTTTTAATGCAGCACACGGTCATGTCTACTGGGTTTGGTCAAATGTTTGAACGTAGAGAGATACTCAAGATATATATAGACATAGATATATATTCGTGATCAGTATCACAAACTGAGTCGATCTAGCCATGTACTTCTGTCTGTCCTTCTGTCTGTCTGTCTGTCTGTCCGTTTGTCAACATTTTTGGTTGACACGAAAGCAAGAAAGTTCTAAGAGAACATTTGTACAGTGATTCCTCTTATGCCTTAGACAAACTGATTAGATTTTGGAGTCAATTTACCCATGACCACGCCTAGTTTTACAAAGAATACTGATTTCTTGTTATCACGATATTTTAAGAACCATTAAAGCTATTGTGTTGAAGCATTGTAGAAAATTTCTTGTTTTTTGTTTGGGTCAAATAAATCAGCTTTGCAATGATTATGCACTTAAACAATTTATATTCCAGGCAAATATATACAATGAGTTTCAAATAATATTGTTTGACACAAATATGTGTTTATATTGAAATATTATATTTGACGTAAGTATGTTTAGATTTAAGTTACCAAATTAGTTGCACTCTGGACAAATAAATAAATGTGTTTACTTATATAATAGAAAATATTATTGCTTCAAACAAGTACGAGTATGATATTAACTAAATTAATATGTTTTGCGTAAACAATATTTATTTAATATATTAATTTGTTGTATACAGAGAAAAGAAATGCTGCACTTAAAATTTATATTTGTGTTCAAAATGTTTCTTTATTCCCTTCAATTAAAATTGTGCTTGATATAAGTAAATTTACCTCTCAGGAGGGAAATTATATTTAAGGGAAGTAAAGATTTACTTGACTTAAATTAATAGTATTAAATTAATAGTATTTAGGTCAAGAAAAGATTTTTTTACTTCACTTAAATATTATTTTCCATCCTGAGAAGAAAATTTACTTTTATCAGGAACAATTTTAACTGAAGGGAATAAAAAAACATATTGGATACAAATAAAATTTTAATTGCAGCATTTTTTTCTCCGTGTAGTAGGTCAAAAAACTTACAACAATAAAGTTTTATTTGCATTAAATAAAAATCTTCATTTGATGCGAAAAAAAATAATTACGAATAAATTTTTTTATTTGGGACAAATGCATTTTTTCATCGTGTATAACAGATTCACTTTATTTTTTATATTTGTTTTCTATATTATAATATTAACTTGACTTTAAGTTAGGTTGTACTGGCTGACCGAAGATACGCATAAACTTATTAGATCCTTAGCAATACGAGGTTGATATCCTTTTCATTCAGTATGCAGCACCGACTGGTAAACTTTAAAAGAACATTGATACCTATTTTACCGACTTCATCTAATCGCTCAAACCTGGGAGCTCCTAGATATCTTAAACGAGTTTTATATAGAGCTGGGCAGGAACAGAGGAGATGCTTCAAAGTTGCTCTCACTAAAAGTTCCTTACAGCTTCTGCATTCACGTTTATCAGTTAATTTTGGTTTGAATGCATGCGTTGCCACCTTGCAGTGACCCGTTAATACTCCCATAACAGTTTTGCAGTCTTTGCGATAGAATGAAATTGGACTTAAATGCACTTTTGGTAAGATATTTTTTTAATGTAGATACAATTTTTGAAATAAATAATTCACACAATTTTGGTATTTTTAAGATTTGTTGTTGTTATTAAAGAGTTTAACTAATTTTGAAAATTTGTTCCTGTCTACACCCAAGGGTCCCTAAAACTAAAAAAATATTCGGAATAATATACTTTGTATTTGTCAAATCGTCGAACAATTGCCGATCGAATTATAAAAAAACTTAATATAATACTTATACAAAGTTTCTGTTTTATATCTGATTTAATACGCTCTCAATAATGAATTCATTTTAATTTTTGCGCAAAAAATAAAGCCACCTTAATAAGTTAAGTCCCAATTAAGGATAATTGAAAAAAAAGTAAGAAAAAAAGGAAGAAAAAAGTTATAATACAAATTTAGAAATGAACAAATTTTCTCAATTAAGATTAATTTCTATTCGTCCCGTTCCGTTCCGTTCCGTGCCGAGTCCTGCAGCTTTCCGTGTCCCGCATCAAAATGTCAAACAATTAAAAGAAATGAAAAATGGAGCGTGTGCGCGTTGGCCCATTGGAGCGTTGGCGTTCGCATAAATTTTTAATAAGGATAATAAGAAATAATCGCATTGAAATTCCATCCTCCATCTTCCATCTTCGTAGAGAGCGCGGCAATGAAGCAAATTAATATTTAACTTGTTGTTGTTGTGGTTGTTGTTCTTTTCTCCCATTGCAAATTTATTCGCTTACAATACAAACACGAAGTCGAACAGAACAGAACAGAAAAAATTCGGTTTGCGTAGCCATGACAAATGTGAAACAACGAATTTAATTTAAAAAGCCACAAGAACCGATATCGGATCTGTTCGTCGGTGTCCTTGCTCAGGATGAACAAATAGCTTCGGCATTGAGAGTGATTGGCCGAACGTACGTACGGACGCAGACAAAAGTTCGAATTTTGTAATTTAAATTGACAGAAACTTGAGCTGCTTCCGTCGCTTACGGATTTACGCATGCATACTCGTATGTTACAATAACTGACAGTGACGAGCGATGTGGTAGCTATACTTTACTTCTCTACATGTTTTAGTTACAGATTAGGCTAGGTTATATTATAATGGACACGTTAAAATTTCTATAGCAAAAGTATTTTTTTTTTAAATTGGTTAACAAATCTAATCAACTTTGCATAGAAAAGTTGTCGAATTCAAGTTTCGAAAAACTTTTGTCGAAATCGAATTTCAAAACAGATCGAACTGATTTTGTATCGAAAGACAACAAAGCATGAACATCTTTAAATCTGCTGCTCACCCAAGCTCTAGAATTCGAAAGGATCGGATCTTTTACAGCTGCCATGGCAGCGTGGAACAGGCGTTTCATAAATATCCTATGTTCTACGATCGTCTGACATAGTATCATGCATCGGACGTAAGCTCTTCTATTTTTTTTTTTTTTATAAGTAGTACAACAACGGTAAAGTGCAACACCCAAGGGAGGCTAGCATGATCTTGCATTTTTATAATCTGCGATCAAATTCTTAAAAAAAAATTTCGCCTGCGATTGGGAAACAGGTAAATTATTATCGCAAAGGTGCCACTATTCTGTTGGCATGTCTCCCTAAGATACAGTGTCCACTTAGAACTCCAATTAAAATTCTAATGTCTGTCCTGCTGAACTTTAGTAGACGAGTTGTGCGACCCATATTTAATTCTGGCCATGTTTGTCTACTAGTTCCGCAGGTTGTGTATTGTCTCCAGCGAATATTGGCGATATCAATGGTATATTTATTTATTAATCGTTTGCATGTTGCTAATGGCATATGTATATTTTCTTTATCAGGACAGATTGATAGTGTAGTACCCAGTCTAGCTAACTCATCTGCCTTACAATTTCCTTCAATGTTTCTATGACCTGGCAAAGAAAATCTTAATTTGCCTGACACCTTTTTCTTGGGTATTCGTTATGGACGACAGTTCTGTTCAGAATATCAAAATATCTAACACAAAGTTCGATTACTTATATTACTTATATATTTATAGTATATAAATTATGTATATATATTCAAGCAAGGGAAAAAAATAATTCTAAATGTCGTTAAATTTGTGATTCAGTTAGTTTTTATCTAGGTTAAAATACAATATTTATATCCAAGTATCTGTCAGTAAATCGTTCGATTTGCCCCAATTAAATTTCTAATTTTTCCTTTTTTGACATTGATTTTACTTTTTCGTTTTATTTTTAACTTACTTGAATTAACGGAAGAAATTTAACGCGAGTTAATTAACTTTTTATTGGTTTTCAAACTTAACGCGAAAGTTAAAAAGTTATAAATTTTAATTATCGAAGTTAAAATTTATGAATAGGCCCAGCTCTGGCCTATTCTATTTCTGTTGAACTGAAAGGATATGAAAGAGAGATCATGGATTCATTTTAGACGATTAAATAAAAATCTGTTGTTGTTTCTTTTAAAAAGTTTCACTACTGAGTCTAAATATTTTCGTTACTTTTTAATAATAATTTAACAAAAAATTATTAATTAATTGAATTTGTTACAAAGTTGATATGTAACAGTTTCGCTCATAACTGTATTTAAAATTAAAAACCACATACACACACATACGTGCGTATTAAATTGCAATCACTAACACCGAAAAGGATAACCCAGATATAAGGCTGAATGCGAATCTGATAACAATCCGTGCTCGGTGCCTTTTATTGCACTCACGCACACAAACACAAATGAACACACATACAGGGTGGCGCAAAATTAATCACCCTATTGGAAGATGCTCTCATTTTTGCAAATGGCCGCCAATGTCAAATCTGTTTTGACATTTGTGGACTAGACAGATACAGAATACAAGTAAATAAGCCATGGAGCGATACACTCCCCAAGAACGCGGAATAATTGTGTCTATTTTTTTGCGTAACAATTCGTCTGTGGTGTTGGCAAAAATCATAATGAGCGATGAGGCTCATTTTCACCTCAGCGGGTACGTGAACAAGCAAAATTATCGCTTCTGGGGAACCGAAAATCCGCGAGTGATGCACGAGAAACCATTACACCCGCTCAAAGTGACTGCGTGGTGCGCTGTTCACGCTGGAGGAGTCATCGGTGCGCGCTATAGGGCAATGTTGACCGAGTTTTTTCTGCCCGAACTGGACGAATTAGGACTGGTGGACATGTGGTTCCAACAGGACGGAGCAACAGCACACACTGCACGAGCCACAACCGACATTCCGAAGGCCGCGTTTCCGGGTCGCTTAATTTCGCGTTTTGGCGATTTGCACTGGCCCGCCAGATCTCCCGATTTAACGGTCCCGGACTTCTTTTTATGGGGTTTTTTGAAGTCTCGTGTTTACATCAACAAGCCTGAGACCTTGGAAGCCCTCAAGGAAAATATCCGACACGAATGCGAGAATTTATCGCCCGAAACTCTCGCCGAAGTGATGGAAAATGCCATAAAACGAGCCCGTATGGCAATCAATTGTGACGGCGCCCATTTATCCGATATCATCTTCTCGACTTAACACAATTAATTCTAAAGGTCTAAATAAACATAATCAAAAACAGAATCGAAGTTTTTTAGTTAGAAAAAAAATAAGAGCCAAACAACATCGGATGACTTCTTTTGCGCCACCTTGTACATACGTAGGCGTAACCATACACGTATATGTTATGTACATACACACATAACAATAGCGCCGAGAGTAAAAGGCATCCATACAACAACAACAATAACAATGTGTATCTGCAACAATACAAATGCGTACACAATACAAATAATATTTGGGCGCCCGACTAACATAAAGAAAGGATGAATCCTTTCCAAGCGAATTGAGCCTTAATATTTTATTTTATTTTATTTCCGATGTCATTGTGTCTGTTCACCTGCTCAATGAAATTTAATGAAATATAAGGCGGACATTATAAAGAAAGTTTTAGAGGTAGACTGGAGCTGATTTGTTCCGAAGCAAAAAGGCACATTTGTGTGCTAATTATAGACGAGAAAAAAGTGAGTAATTTTTTAAGCGGCATGTACCCATAAGAGGGGCACTTAATCCGGAAGAGGAACTCAACCGGAAATCACAATAATGGTCTGTACTATCTATTCAATAGAACTGTCACAATGTTTATTTTCAATGGGTGTGTCACTCAATATTCGTCTATGTACATATGTACAATTTATATCACAAGTTTGTTTCGCTTGAAATTATTTTTTAAGCTCTTAAACGCTTTAAGCTATTTAAGCTTCAGGTTCTGTAATCTAATTCTTATCTAAAGATAATGCAATTAAAATATTTGATATTCATGTGTCTGAGGAATTCTTCAAGTTGGCCAATTGACGTCAAAATGTGGTTCGTTATTTTCGGTTATATTAATGCCAAAAATCCAAATAAAAATAGATAAATAAAAGTTTACGACTGCGAAAAAAGAAAGAGCGAACAATTTATAGAATTCATAATAAGAAGTGGTGCGAATGAATGTGCCAATCCGAGGCGGTGACTATGCTCCCGATGTGGGTGCTTCTTGACAAGCTGAACGCATTTCTACTACGACTTCGACTTCGTTTTGTTTATTTACATTTGAGGAATGTTCGTTCGCGCTGTTATTATTTCGCTAGATTCATTCGACGTTTTTTGTTTACGTTCTCAATTAATAATTGCCGATTGTTAATTATTTTATTCAGCTGAATTGAATTGTTGTTTCTATGCACAGTTGCGATACTCTTTCTTTAAATATTTACCAACACGATGAGTGTTGAAATATTTTTAGGTAATGACTTTGTCTTGTGAGTTGCCAAGTCTTACCAAGTGCTTTTGAGTTCGTAGGTAACATTGAAGAGTTCCTCCGACGAATCATGCGATTCGAAAATGATATCGTTCTCGAATCGTATTTTAAACGAAAACGAAGCTCTCATATGAATCGCAAATGATATCGCGAGCGGAACGAATCGTTAAAAATGTAACGTAAGTGTATCGTAAAAAAATACTTTACGATACATTTTTTTTTGTAAAAACGATTCGTTAACGATTGTTCACCGGCGATTTGAGAACGTTATCCTTTGCGAATTTGTTTTAGAATACAATTTTATGAAACTCTTTTACGTATCATTAATGAATCATCCTTTGTAATATGGTTTTAAAATTTGAGTTAAGTCTTACCAAGTGCTTTTGAATTCGTAAAAAACATTGAAGAGTTCCGACGAATCATGCGATTCGAAAATGATATCGTTCTCGAATCGTATTTTAATCGAAAACGAAGCTCTTATATGAATCGCAAATGATATCGCGAGCGGAAAAAATGTAACTCTCGTTAATGAATCGAAAAAAAATAAAAAAAAAATTCTTAACGATACATTAATTCGTAAAAACGATTCGTTAGCGGATATTTACAAGCGATTTGAGAACGTTATCCTTTGCGAATTCGTTTTAGAATTCTATTTTATGAAACGCTTTTACGAATCGTTAACGAATCACCCTTTGCAATTTTTTTCTTTAAATTTAACAATTCTATATTGTTTAAATAATATAATTATTTCAAAAATAGTTCTTGAACATTCAGCTTAATAATACTTAAAGTATTCTCAAAAAATCTTAGCGACCTTAAGGTTGACCCCAAAAAGGTTTTCCAAATCAAAACAACATTTTTAATTCAGTAAGAAATTCTTTAAATATCCAAATTCAGTCACTTCGAGTAAGAAACTTGTGGGAAGCAAACCCATTGCCATGATAAACAATCCTACCTCAAAGCTGTCCACTTCCATTTCCGCTGCTGCTGCTGCTGCCTCAACCGCCTTTCGATGCGACTTGACCAGCAGTTTTAGTTTGGGACTTTTTGGCAGTCTGCGTTCAAAGAGACCCGACGACGCGGCCGGCGATTGCAGTTCCTCCTCCTCCTCGGCGACGGTAAAGGTGTGTCGTACCTTCTGACGCAGCACCACTGCCGATTCATTGGCATCAGCACCAGATTCCGAAGAATCTTCAGTTTGCAATTGGCGATTGCTGCTGCTGCTACTGCGCTGCTCACGACGGCTGCCATGATGTTTGTTGCTACGTCCATGCTGATGGTGATTGTGGTTGAGGTGGTAGTGGTGGTGGGGGTGGTGTTTGTAACGTTGCTGTTGTTGGTCTTCGAAGCGACGCATTAGTTCCAATTTGTCTTCGAGTGTTAGATTGTTGATACGCAATGCATTCGCATCCAAATTGCGAATGACTTCAGCAATTTCCGGATGCACGACATTGCGTCCGTAAGGAAACGGTTGATGTCCGCAAGCGGAGGAGAGTGTGCTGCTAGTGAAAGTAAACTGGTTCATATTTTTATGGTAGACAAAGTTGGTTTCTCTTTTGAAAAGTTAGAGTTACACTGGCCCACAATGCAAAAGAATTATCTTTGACTGGGCCAAAGCTGAAATATCCTACATATATTTTTTTATGTGTTAACCTATTTCCATTACAAGTGACATTATCTGATCCCGCCCATTTTTTCAAAGGTAGAGTGTTGTGTTACTTCCCGCATGTATGGGTGGATTAATTTTGTCCAGTAAAATTGGAAGCTTAACCTTAACTTTCGGCTGGAGAATATATCGTTAGCTTCTTAGCTACGGCAGAATTCAATTGGAACAGACGGACAGACGCACGGATAGACATAAATGAGGTCGGTTATGCTTAAACATGTTCCATGGTGCGCAGTGAGCCTAACTTTTCGTCTGTTTTGCAAATAAAAACCAACCTACTGGGCAGAGGTGTCATCACATCCTTCGCTTCATATTCGACCTTTGCTTCGTATTCGATTTCTTCAGGTGTTTTGGCCATGGCAACAACATCAACCGGCGGTGTCAGTTCGGTGGGTGTTGTTGTTGTTGTGTTGACGTTTTCCGAATAATGTTTGGATTTCACATTGGACTCCGGCGGCGCCGATGTCAACGGAAATTGTATTTGTAGTGGTGGTCGGGACGATTGTCGCTTCAGGGTGTTTAAATTTAAAGCCTCTTCGAAGTTGATAATTTCGGTTGTTGGATATGGACTGCTAGCAATGGAGTGTTGTTGTTTCTCTACGACAAACGTTTTGTACTCATCGATGTAGGTGTGTGCGAGGTCCAATGCAACGTCAGTTTTTTCTTGTAACTTGACACCTGAGTCGGAAGTCATCTCTTCGTTACCGATAGCTGCCTTAGCTTGTGCTTCTTTGGCGATCCCGGTCGTCTTTGACTTATTTTCCAGCACATATGGTGATTCTTTGGATTTCCTATTGCTATTCCTTCGTCGCCAGCTCGAATTTTTATCGCTCGCCAGACCGGCCAGACTTGGCGTCGTTTCGTTGTTTCGTTGCTTATCGTGGTTAGTCTTATCGGATTCTTCAAGCCTCGACGTTATTATTCGTTGTTTCAAAACGTTCCCATTATCCATATCAGCATCATTGATTCGTTTATCAGTCCTTTGGCTCTTTTCGTGTTTCTTCTTTGTAGTTGCTTTGCTTTTGGTTGTTGCTTCTTCATTTTCGTCGTCATCGTCGTCATGGTGGCGTGGTAGTTGGTCAACTTCGACTGGTTTCTCGTTCAGATGTCTGTGCTCCAGTTGATTTTGTGTTGTTGTCGATTTTTTACGAAACACATTTGTGATTTTTGTAAAACAGTTGCGCATTTTCACGTACTTTCCGCTCGCGGTTGTTCAGTTGTATGTATGTATGTATTCGTACAGTAATTCGTATTGGACGGTTTTTTTTATTGAACTGTTTTTAGAGTAACAAATTACTTCCAATTAGAAGAGTTCCTTTGTAATCAGCGTTAAAGACAGAATTAGATTGGTAAGCAAGTACTCAGTTTATATTGGTATATGTTGTATATAAATTATTTAAATCAAATCAATGACATTTGGTTTGAAACAAATATTAAAAATTGATTGCAAAAATCGGTTAAATCGGTTTAAAACTGAGTGCAAAAATCGGTTCAATCAGTTTAGAATCAATTGATACACAATTTTATATCATATATGAAAATCCGGTATTAGGACCTATTTATATAAATATTCACTAAAACTTTTCTAAGATCTTAATGCCTTAGATCTTAAAGGAAAAAGTTAAAAATGCAGACCACTCTGAACATTTGTTTACTTCGAATCTAAATTTAATTTCTTTTCTTAAAGGTATTATACAACGCGTTTATGGCGCTGCGACTTTAAATCAATTTTCACAAACTGTGGAAATCGATTTTTCTTCACGATTGTTTTTAAAAAATTTTAAATTTTTTACTATTATATTTAACAAGATATCTTAAGAAGTCGTTCTTATCACTGCATCGTACAAATGCGATTTTTGTTGTTGTTGTACTGATATTAGCCTTGTCACACTTTCACATGCGCCGCATTATTTCGTTTTCGAACTGATGCCAAAATCCAACTAAATTTATTTAAACATTTTCAAATCATTTGAAATAGTTTATTTATTAAATTTATAAAATTGATTTAATCACGTTTGCTGTTATTTTGTTGTTGGTTTATGATTTTTTTTTAACGCCGCACTTTCGAATCGCATCTCCACGTCTCACGTACTGAATCAACGTGAATAATTTTGAACTTAGAAAACCACAGAAATGAAAATTTTTTTTCTTTTCTTTTTAATTCCTTCGATACTCTGATACTCTTTATAATTTTTTAATTGTGTTGCCACTTGTTTTAGTGTTACAGTCAGTGTGTGTGTGTGTCGCACAGTGCAACAAAGTTGCAAAAGTAATGGAGATAATTCAAGGTTTTCACGTTGTAGATATATTCAATGCTCTCGATTCCTTTACATAGTTCCAGTTGAAGTATCTAGAAAGAAATGTTTCCAGCTTAAACTGAACATTTTTAAGAGTGTATTAAAAGGAGGTCTAACAATTTCAATCCTTGTTCATGTTTTCAATGGACCCAAATTGTGTTTTTTTAAAAGTAAGGTTCTGGACAGACAAATTTGTAACGAGAACCACTCCTGTAGAGAATTCGTAATCCTAGACAATACATTGAACAATCCATTAACATTATCAAAATTTTGATCTCTCTGAGTTCCCCCGATTAATGTCAAAAATATAAAAAATTAAGTTTACTTTTCTTGCATATGTTCATTGTTTTGTAATTTTGTCCCACTGTGCGTCGGCGCGCTCTTCTAGACAAGTTTAAACAATTTGCGGTAAAGAAAAATGCTTTTTCTATTTGATTCGACTTTGTTTCTCTCTTTTCTTATTTTGTTGCTATTTTCTGCGTCTTTCGGTTGAACCTTTTCGATTTGATTGACAGCGATAAGACAAGTTATCACACAAACACATATACACGTATACACATATACATATACAAATAGGTTGTACATGGTCGGTAAATGAGTAAAGGTGCTCTTCAGGTGGTTTTTTGTTGGATGTGTGCGTATGTGTGTGTGTGTTTGTTTGTTTATGTGTGATAATTAAATTAATTGTTAAAGCAGGGCTGCAAAATGCTTGCGTACGGTTCGGTGGTTCGCATGTTTAATGCTATAAATCGAATAAATTTAAGTTCCATTTGAAAAGGTATATCAAAAATGTCTTCAAAATTAGAAAATGAAAATCCATTTGGAAAATGTATGTCAGGCAAAATTAATGATAGACACAACAAACTTATACATAAATATTGTGTGAAATAATTTTGAATCTTGGATGTAATATTTTTAAACAATACTGAAAGCTAAAGATGCAACGATTCTAACTTGACGATTATGATTACTAATTTCGCATGTTAATGATAGCTAATTGCGATTAATTAGTTATCATTTCCAATAAGTTTGAATAAATCTAAACGGATTCTAAAACACGCTTTACTAGATTTAAATTAAGGAAAAATACGTGGAAAATTTAATGTTTTATTCATATAAAAACGAACCAAACAAAAAAACCCTTTAAAGATTTTACAAAACTTCATTTTTGTATTGAGATCTACAGATTGTAAATATAACATCTGTAAGTTTAAGGGAAGCAAACTATTTCATTGAGGAGTCCAGTTTTCGAAAATGGTCTTCCTAATGAAACCGATTAAGCGGTTATAGAAAAATATGTTTAGGCAATTTTCCGCAAATTGGATTATTTTTATTTTTCTTCCAACAAAATCTGGGATCATCTGTAAGATTAATGTTGGGCGTTCGGAATGAGTCTACTCCTTCTTTTTAGAAGTTTTCTTAAAAATGTAAAATAAAGTATATTAATTAATTAATTCCTGTGAGATTTGAGAGTGGTTCAGACATAGCAAATTCACCCATTATTCGAAAGTGTGCATAATAAATGTAGGCAGAAGGATTAAATTGCTATTAAAGCGCACAAAAGATTTTAGAATAAACGGAAAAAGATTATTACGATATTCGATGATTAAGAATGATCGTTACACACAGGAAAAAATCACTCCAAATTCATAAGAAAAGGTCTTGAATCAAGGCGACCAGTTGACGAAAGTACGATGGTGGTCCGATACGTACTAAGCCTCACCGCCCGATGGCAGCCTACTTTGTTTCTTCTTTAACATTCTTATTTTGAGATCGAAACGGTTTTAATTTAAGATTAAACATTCTTATTTTAAGATGTTTTGATATTCAAATGAGTTTGAAAATTCTTAACTCAAGGAATTTCAGTTTCATTTTTAGATTTTAAGCAAATTTTAAGATTTTTGTGCTTAATTTAATATTTTAAAATTTTCAATCTTAATTTGAGTTAGAATGAAACCATCTCAAATCAAGACCGATCGTTCTTCAAATTAGATCGTGATCTTACCCTAAGTTTATTAATCGCAAAAATGGCAATTAAACCCGATTGTGAAAAATCGTAATCGTTGCATCACTACTAAAAAGTATTCAGTAAATTTTGAACTTTTCAACTCTTAGCTTAAGAAAAAATGCAGAACAAAACATTTTTAATATTTAACAACAATTTATGATATTCTTCTCTGTATTTCGATTTCAAGCTGAATTTATCGATTGTTCAATAATATGTGAATACATTCATACATATTGTATATATATTAAATATAAAATTTTTGATCTTTAGACACTCAATTATATTGTTTATATAATTGTATTACCTTTTTAGAATAGGCAAATAATTACCAATAATTATTAGTACGATGTAAGATTACTTCGTTGCATTATCGGCCGTATCTGTGTAAACTTAATAACTGGCTAATACGGCCAAGCTCCCTCGAATTTGTTGGCTCTAAGTTTAGAGAGAGAAATTAAACTCAATTGTTGATATAATCTATTAATATGTGTGGGCAACTTTTTGTGGATATGTGTACAATTTCTTTACCAAGAAATCAACCAACAGTTTTTTTTTTTACCACACGTACTTAACGAATCAAACTAACTCAAAAATTTTGATTAATTTCAATCAAAATGATTTTTGCAACATTTCGCAGAGTTTTCTAATCAAAGCGATTTTTTCCTGTGAAAAGTTCACCATAAAAGTGGCCAATAATAAAGCAGAGTTTATTTTCCTTCTTCTAAATTTAGCAAACAATTGCGTACAAATAAAAATGAAAACGTGCAGCCAGGCTATAAATTAATTGTTAGATAGGTTATGCGGCCATAAAATTAATAATAAATGAGTCAACTTTCTTTTGGAACTATTTTTCTTTTATAACTTTTATGTGCTACTAAGTAGAGCATATTGTGCTTAGGTATACGTTTGTAACATTATAAGATACTTAAGGCTAAAGAAGTCTTAAATATATATTCTCGAGCAGATTCAAGTTGATCTTTAGAGTTTAGAGTTGAGTGTGGGCTGGTGTGGGACGATAGTCCTCAGTTCTAATGGACCACTGTGCTGCTCCCAGGATAATGTTGGAATAAGGAAGATAACATAAAGAGATATCGAAAAGAAGTATTAAGATTGGATAATTAGAAGATACATTCATACGCTAATTCCCAAAATTCTTTGTTTCACGAATGAATTTCAGAAGATAAGGAATTAGGAGAGTATGAGTTAATCTAGTCATATTCGTCTGTCTATCAGTCTGGTATAATTTTCTGTTAACACAATAGCGAGATAACTGTTAGAGATATTGAGCTGAAATTTTGTACAGTAATTGCTCCTATGTCTTAGACGAACTGATTAGATTTTGGCCAGTACGCTTATGACTTTGCAAAAAAGATTGAATTCTTGATAACACGATATCTTGAAAACCATAAGAGTTATTGGGTTGAAGCTTTCAACAAAATTTTGTATTGTGCTTAAAAATAATTGATTTTGAAAATGTTAAGGTGGTTCATATTTATTAATTTTGTATTTGTTAAAATAAAGTCCTTCTAATCTTAATTGGTTATTTCGGTACACGAACATTCTGAAAGAGATATTGTAATCAGTTAAGGGTGGCTCGTGATTTAAAAATTTTTCGAATCAAAAACTGATAACAAAACTATTTTTTCTCTATATTAATGTGGTGGTACATTTATAAGAGTCGATAGAGCCGACTCTAATTTTATATTTCTTCATTTTAGTTTTTCTATCTTTTGAACAATTGATCGCAGAGGGGCAGACACTATCAGAAATGATTACGGCGTTAAATGTGCTACAATAATTTACATGGACGCGTTCTACTGCTGAGAAAAAACAGCAACAACAACAATAACAACAACAAATATAGCGGTAACAATAATAACTACGAAATTATCGCTACTTACTCGAAAGCACCTTTGCCAAATCGAATCGTAGCGATTCGAATCGAATCTAACTTATCTAATCAATAATTTTTGTTTAACAAATAAACTATACATTTGTTTTGTGTTGAGAAATTGCATTAAAAATGTTGTTATTGTTGTTGTTGTTTTTGTTGTTGTTAGTATACTCTGCGATACGACGCCAATCACGAAATGCAATTAGGGGTAAGCATTACTTAGAACAAAACGAAATTGTTAGATATGTATGTATGTACGTACGTATACATTATTTACAACAAAATAATATAACAAATATCAGCGAAATTATCTGCTGAACATTTCCGTATCTTACAACTTACAATTATTTCCGTACGATAACGTGTAAATAACATTTTTATCATTTTATTATGAAAGTATTTAAATTTTTTTTTTGTAATTCTTCGATTGCTTTAGAAACTTTGCCTGCCGCACCGAAACACTTTAAACGCGTTCTTCAAATCCGTCGAAAGTCGCAACTGTGTATCTACAACTTGGAACATCATCATTTGACAGATCAATCTGAAAAGTTTCATCTGACTGCTTCACGCCTCGATTGAATACAGTTTTATAAAAAAAAATAATAGAAAAGAAATCTATATCTAAATATAAATATATAAAAAGATGCCAACAAAATTGAATTTGTCGCTAATAACTTGAGATGATATGTATGACATATGTACATGTATCTGGTATCTCGGCGATACAATTGATTCGCTTTATTAAGCCGCTTTAACAGTTAGAACGTGATATTTTCCGCTGTTTCGAAGTTTTACGCTTTCGTATAGGACGGAGGCTGGGCATGGGCATGTGCAAATTATCGCCGAGTTGAAAGGCGCGTTTCAAGCGTTTGGGAAAATTTTCACAAAATTTATTTATAAAAAAATTTGAATTTCTTGCTGAAAAAGGTGTTAAACGAATTATCGAACTTTTTTCAAGTGTCTGTTGATAATTTTTATCGAATTTGTACTAAGTAAAAATTGGAAATTCTAAGAAATATATCTTTAGCTATGCTGAAGTTCAAATACCCGACAACATAGAAAGTCAAATATAGAAAATACCGAAATATTTCTAGACGATACATTAAAACTATTTGAATACCCTGTAGTCGAATGTAATCGTCTGGAAAGATAGACAGATAGACAGACACACAAACAGACAGGCAAATAGACAGACAGACAGACAGACAGACAGAATACAGACAGACAGAGAGACACACAAACAGACAGACAGGCTGACAGATATTAATTCAACTGAGAATTCGACGCTGATTATTTATATACGAGTATATATTGTTATACCTACCACGCCCCTTTATGCACATTACAAATGAACGAACAATTTGTCTAGGCTTAATGTAGGGTATTATCATATAAGAAGGTAATTTGCTAATATTGTAATATTTACTTGTCATAAAAAGGTATCACCAGATAGGAGCTGTCCTAAGAAATCTAAAACTTAAAGCCCCATTAAGTGCTAAAACCAATTAAGAATATTAGAATAGATGACTAAACCAAGGGCTGGCACTAATTAACTTTGGAACTATTTAGCTAACTGATTAGATAACTAACTTACTTGTTAACTAGTTAACTTACTTGTTAACTAGTTAACTAACTACCTTACATTTTAAAAATAAATTAAATCCCAAAACGTTGAAAATCGCTCTTTCTATCTGGCTTTGCTTATTTCGTTCTTTCTTTGTACCATTCATCCGATTGCGATGAAATGTTGGACAGTTGCTGTGTTCACGCCCACAAGGATCAAAAAAATGTGTCATGCCCACCTATTACGGCCACAATTTGTAAAACTAACTAAAAATATTCGACTCTTTCGCTGGTATTGTTCTTAAAAATCAGAAATATGGTTTATAAATTTGTATAGCCACTTTGACAACTTCACCAGATATGGGCATGGTTGGATCTATTAAACGCCCCCCAACTCAGAAACGCAACAACGGGGGAAGTAACGGGAAATTCCGTTGATTAAATATTCATATTTCTATTCAAAACAAAACCCGCGTAAGTATTATTTAAAAAAAGGTCAATAATTCTGAAGAATTGAAAAATGTTTTGTAGGTTTTATGACCAACTAAATTACCATAGAAATTCATTGTTGTTGTAAATATTTTTGGATCTTTCAAACCAAAATCAATTAAATCAGCAAGTTTATAACTAACCGAGAATTATACATTTATAAATTTATTTATAAATAATATCATTCAAAAAAACTTCTGGAAATTTTTACATTGTTAAGTTATTATTTATTGAACTGTAATAAAAAAAGGTATATACAGTCGTGTCTGGATATAGTGAACTAATTATTGCAATGCCTGTTCACAGTCTTGAGGTTGTTCACTATATCAAGGTTAACATTTTTGCTCAAAAACTCGTTTTATTTGCTCAAAATACACTTCTTGCATTCAAAATTTTTTACACTAACCTCCAAATAGTGAATCAAATCTTGAAAAACATTTCAATTGTTCACTATTTAGAGTACTCCATGTACAAATTTCGGTGTTCACTACACCCAGACACTACTGTACCAGCTGAAAATTAACGCGAAACGCATTTAAAGTCAACTCTTGCTTAATTTGACGTCAAAGTGGAAACTTTTGATTTATAAACTCGAGTCAATAATTTTAAATAATTTATTTTTAAACTCTCGCGCCACTCAAAGCCGAAATAGAAGTCGAGTGTTAATTGAATCGGCGCAAAGTTTTAGCGTGGAAACTTTTGTGAAAGATTGATTTTTTTCATTTACAATTTTCTGCTTTAACAATATTAGCAGCTTCGAAAGCAAATACAACAAAAATAAAACGTTAAATTATGTCAACAGCGAGAAAAACGTGCAACAACATGATAACAACATTTTGTTGTGCATTTATGATATCGCATCGTCTCTCGTCCGTCTGTCTGTCCGTCTGTCTGTATGTTTGTTTGTTTTTTCTTTTATATATACTATATACGATTATTTTTAAAGCAATTATAAATTACAAATGAAATTGTGTTGTGTAAAATGTTGCCAATATGGCAGCATTTATTTAAAACTAAATGTTGCCGCCACAAAAAACATGACAACAACAAAAACAAAAATGACACTGCGCCATTTTGCCCAATATGGACGTGCGGTGAAATTGTGTCAACTTGTTGAATTGCATTCGACCATATTTGGGCCTCTACTTAAAGTTCGATTGTTTGAATTTATCTCTTTAAATGTTTGTTAAAATTTGTTAAAGGAAATTTAAAATAAATTAAAAAATACTCAACAATGATTTAAAATTGTTGTTTTCATTGTGAATTTTGTTGCAAGTTGATAAATTTCACTCAGCCAATTTATCATCCGCAGAAATCACAACAGCGAAAACAAACAACTCCATCATCTAATCTGTCATTTTTTCGCATATAAAAGTGTTGCACATACATACATACATACATACATACATACATACATACATACATACATACATACATACATACATACATACATACATACATACATACATACATACATACATACATACATACATATTTATATATGTACACTAATGCATATCCCTCTACAAATTTAATAAGCTGCACATTTGCAGCAGACAGACGCTCGATTGGAAAAAAAAACTCACCTGATGTACATCCACCGATTCATCTTCCGGCGTCAACGCTAGCGATGATTTTCTGTGTCCCGGTCTGCCACCGCCACCACCGCCGCCCGATGAACTTGTTCCGGATGTGCCTGTACCTGCAACGAGACGCATCAAATCGAGACAATACCAAAATTTAATAAAAGTGAATAAAGTGCAGTTGTTTTAGTTTGGAAATGAACGTGTTCAAGGTGCTTGTAAAGTAGTAGTTCGCAATTAACTGTTGGCGTGGTAGTCATTTGGTCAGCGACAACAAGAACAGTTTGAAAAAAATATATATTTATTTCCTCAATGATCGTTATTATCGATTACAAATTTGCAGTAACCTGACGTTGATATTCGGTTTTTTTTTCTAGTTAAGAAAGTTTTCCACTGCACATTTAAACTTTCGTATATTAATTTAACTCATTTTTGGTATACACTCATTGCCATCTTATAACCACATCCGACAAACGAATCGATTCGAAAATGATATCATTAACGAATCGCATTTTATTCGCAAACGATACTCGCTTATGAATCGCTAATGATATCGCGAGGGGGGGTAATTCCATTCACGTTAACGAATCGTTAAGCGATTGGAAAAAGAAACACTTTTACGATAAATTTATTCGTGAAAATGATTCGTTAGCGATTGTTCGCCAGCGAATTGATAACGATATCACATGCGAACTCGTTTTGTTCATATGGTTTGTTGGGTGAATCCAAAGTATGCAGCCTATACATACATCCTGTAAGACTTGTGTGAGTGTATAAAATTTTAAGATTTGAAATCAAACGTCAACCAGAGTGTCAGTTGTATGTGTAATAAATATGACTCAAGGTACAATAATATAAAATAAATTCATTTAAATAATAGAAAAAATAACAACAATTGTAAACAGGCAAACATTTTTTTCTAAACATACAAACAAACATTAACAACAAATAAAATAAATTTATAAAACTAGATGACAATGCAATTGGAAAAAACAAAAAATTTATGGAAATAAATCTAAGGGCTTGCTTGCTACCTATAGTAAATCCATAAGCGGAAATGCGCGTCAAAAGTTGGCGCGCTTTTTGGAGCGTTTTAGAAATGTGCGCCTGAAACTAGACAACATTCTATTGCGTCGCTCGTTGCCCATCTTTTCTTTTCTCATTTTTACTATTCACATTTTATTGTCTATTCTTACCGCCGCATTCCGTTGTTTGTTGTTGCTGTTGTTGTTGCTGTTGTACTACAACTGCTGCTGCCGCCCTTAGCGCTGACGTTGCGGCAGTAATATTTGCTGGCGGCTGCGGCGACAATGGCTCGTCAGTTGCCGCCGATGATGACACCGATGCCGATGCCAAGGACGACGATGTCATTGACGTTGTCATTGTCGTCGCTGTGGTCGCCGTATTAAGCGTTTCCAGTTCATCTGAATCTTCTTCATCGAATTCGCTCGAGTTGGAATTTGCATTCGCGATTGTTTCACTTGGCACAATTATCATTTTTGTTGACTTTCGTGTGCTTTTTCAGTTTTTGCGCTTATTGTGTTGTTGTATTTTTTATTCTCCCTTTTTGTTGTTGTTGTTGTGTTTTTTTGATTGTTTGCTATTTATAAGTTTTTTTGTTGTGACTATTTATATTTATTTGGTTTGTGTACGAATTGAGTTTTCGTTAGCAAATGTTGTTCCATTCTAGTGAATCTTTGTTGTTCGGTTGTTTGGCGCTGACTTTTAAGATTCCCTCATTCTCCCATTCATGTGGTTTGTTTTTTAAAGCGTATTTTTAGTTTTCACTCGTCGTTAAAGTTTGTTGTTTTATTTTTGGCGATTTAAATGTGAAAATTTATTTCTATTTATGTTTTTTTTTGCAATATTTTAATTTGGTTTGGGTTTTAATTTTCCACCTCGGGACGTATGAGTTATATTAATTATGCTAGAAATTGTTATTTGAAGAGGGGAAATTATATTTCAGCTTAATAATATTGATTTATATCCCAAGTAGTGGTTTCTTATCAGTGTCACTGTGATTGCCTATAGTTTAAAATCAGAAGCATGTAAAATTAACATGCCATTATAACCTTTTCTGGTAAACTTATCAATGAACATATGTTAAAACAACATTTTTAATTTTATGCAGTTTTCAAATACAAATTTTGACTTCTTCTGTCAATATTAAACAGTAGAAAGTGCTGGGCTAATAAGATCCATGTTAATTTAACAGTTTTTGTCCTGTTGATTTTTGAAATTTTTTTGATAATTTAACTTAAAAGTGTTAATTTGACACTATTTCATGTAAAAACAACATTTATTGACTTATTCTGTCAATATTTAAGAGTAGAAAGTGCAAGGCCAATAGCCAATTGGATTCAATGTTATTCTAACATTTTTTGTCCTATAGTTTTTTGAAATTTTTTTATAGTAGTAGTGATAATTTGACACTATTTCATGTTAATTTAACACTTTCTTCGTGCTACTTTTTTAATTGCGGAATTTAACATTTCAATTTGAATTAATTGACACTACATTAAGCTATATTAAAATAAACACTGTCATGTTATTTTAACAGTGTTGCGCTTTCAAAGTTGTTTTTATTGTTAAAATTTAATATTTAATATGTATTGAATATATTTTTGTGAACATTTTTTGTGTGCATATAAATACAAAATAAATAAATATAAAATTTTTAACCGATTCGACAGGCGCAACCATGGTGTAATAAATCTAAGGTGAAAATTGTCCCTCTCCACCTCGATATTGTTTCTCTCTTTAAAAATACAATTTTTTGTAGTTGGCCTGGTTGCTACAAAAACATTAAGTACATAAGAACAATAACAACGTAGTTTGTTGTAACATATCAATCTTCAAAACAAGGCTGAAAAATAATCCTGAAATCGAGGTGAGTTCGCTCAATTTGCATACTCAATTCTATTTTTCTCACATTATTATTTAACCATGGCTGAATGAACAAACTGTACTGAATTGAAATGTCATTTTCAATTTGAAAACTCTTCAAGAACAACATGACAATCTCTCAAACGTTTGAACTAAGTTCGCTTTGAACCAGTGAGAGAACATTTTACACAATTTTTGGTTGTGATTTGGCATACAAAGTATCTCGTTCAACGTTAAAGAATTATTTATTGTTGATATTTAAACAGAGTAAAAAAATATTTAACTAAAGTAACAAAATGAATTTGAATTGATTTTCGATTCAATTCGAAGTTATCAAGAAATTTGGATTCCAGCGGAATGACAACCAAACTAAAAATTTAATGAATAAAGTAAATAAATAAAATTTTGGGTGCCAAAATGAATTCGCAACAAAAATAATTTGTTATTACAGCAAAAGTATCATAACAGAGGAAGAGAAGAGTGATAAAGTAAATATGTAAAGATAATATGAACAAAATAAAGCAGGGATAATAAACAGCGAATTCAAATACGATTACGAAAAAGGTGAAAAAAAAGATGGAAAAAAGTGCGATGTTAAGTAAAAAAGATGATAACCAAACTTCATTAAAGCGAAATATGCATGTGAGACACACATACACACACACACATACGTACTAAAACACATACAAAGCGAGTGAGTATGTTAGTATCTTATCATGTGCGGCGCTGTAATCTAAACAAAAATCGATAAATTGCTTAGATAAAAATGCGGCGGAGAAGGAAAAGGAGAAGGAGGAGTAGGCAGCATGCTGCAGATACGCATCAAAGCATCCGAGTAGAATGTCATGAGTGGAAGACGAACAAGGAAGACACTCATAAAGGAAGGAAGTGATATACAAAAAAGCGCCAAGTACTTACTAAATTTCTTGAAATACATGCCGCCAAATGGAAAAAATATGCTTAACAACTTTTTTACGCACGCAACTCTGTGTGTTGTTGTTGTTGTTCTTATTTAAGCGTTTTCGTATTTTTATTGCTTTGCCAAGAGTTCTTAAATATTTGATTAAGTAATTTACAATTAAAGAAAAGCCAAATTGAAGATTTAAGCGTGTATTAACATTTTTATTTCTTTCTTTTTTAACAGTTTCGCTGTCTGCTTTAAAGCTGAAGTGGAATTTATTTCTAAGCTTGGTATATGAAGAGTTTCGTTAAACTTGTAAATGTACCCGACAATTTAAACCGATTTTTTTTTTTGATTTTGTTGAGAACTTTTTCACAAAACACTTTTCACATAAACGTTAACCGCGAAGAAGAAGAAACGCTGCCACCGGCCAAACTAACTCTGAATTCCGTTTGCTCGAAACTAAACGCTCGGCGACAATGTGAGACACACAAATAAAAAAAAAACGAACGCCAGCTGTAAACTCTCGCACGGATTCTGAGTTAGAAAAAAAGCAACAACAACAACAACAAAAAAACACATACAAAAAAAAAACCTGGCGAAATGTGTGCCTTTTTTTGTTGTTTTTGTTGGCGTTGCGTCGGTATGGAAACCAATTAACATCAGATAAGATAACATCCATGCCTGCCTGTCCGCAGCAGTGTTCAGATGTTGTTTGGGCCTTTTATTATGCACCACTCTACGCAGTGGGCATATTGTGTTTGGGTAGACGTTTGTAATGTACGTACTCAAGGTGGATATTGACATATATATAAGTAGTTCTATAAGTATTCCCGCTCAGAATATGAAACAAAGTCTGACTGATTCATCATTTTTTTTTGTACGATAGCGTATAAACCGCCTGAGTTATTGGGCTGAAATTTTGTACACTGATTGCTCTTATGCCATAGACGAACTTATAAGATCTTGAAGCCAATTGACGCGTGACCCGGAAACCAAGAACGTAGCTAGCAATTATATTCGGGGGATCTGACCTCAAAAAAAAATTAACCTGCGGTCTTTCGGCTCTTCAAGTTTCCCTTGTGGCTTTGAACTTGACACCCACTATGTTGTTTCAAAAAAGAAATAATATCTTGTTAACACCATAACTTAAGAACCATTGAAGGTATTATGTTAAGTTTTAGTGCAAATTGTTCGGTTACTTGCGACAAATTAATCAAAATTTAGATAACCATCGGGTTAAAAATATTCGGGTGGTTCTTAATTAAACATTTTCTATTCCTTTAAAGTAAACCTTTTTAACATCAAGTGAGTATGTGGACATATTCGCAAAAACGTTTTCAAGAAATAACATAATCAAATTAGGGTGGTTCATGGTAAAAATAATAAATACAGATTTTAGTTCTAATAATGTGGTGCATTTCAAATGTTGTTGTTTTATGTATATTTTCATGTGGAGCACAAAACTAAAACTACATGTACAGTGGCTTTCAGATAAATTCATCCGTCCATTAGGGACAATTTTTATTAGTTGTAATATTATGGTTTTGCATTGGTGGGCGTGCCAAATCTGATACTGCCTACCCGCTTATCATTCATTTCGGTTTACACTCAGTAAAATAATATAAATACAACATAGACAGGCAGAGAGCAAGAAGTAACTTTGGTTATACAAACAAGGATTAAGAATTGTTATCACACTTTTCAAGTTGTTGTTATTCTAAGTTAACCTTGATCAACACATTAACATCATATTGACTTTCATAGGTGTATGACTATTTCTCAAAGTCTCTGTGTAAATAAAAATACAAAAAATATTGTATGTATCAATATAAAATACAGCGGGCGGCATTAAACGGGCGGTTCGTTGGAAGAGGGGTTGCATGCAAATTACAACAACTCAAGCCAAAAATGTTGGCCTTAAAACAAGGGTTTTCCCTTGCCGTGTTTGAAGTTTATGTCGCGTGACGTTCAAATAAGTTATTATACGAATCGGGCGCAGCTTTGACAGGCACGCTCGATTTTGATAAGCACGAGCGGCAAGCGCAGCCAGCGAATAAAGAACAATTGTCAATTTAAGTACTATTAAGACTTAAACTTAAACAATTTATTTATGTAAGCAAATTTACATTAAAGTATTTTTTGAAAGCAAATTTTATAACCAAGACAGTGATTTTTAGAAAGAGGATTTGGCCCTCTCTCTCTCTTAAAGGCTTACCATAAATCCAACTTCACAAAGCGTTAATTGTATTTCAGAGAAGTCACATAAACTTCAGAAATCGTCATTTATACAAGCACACATACAAATTTGTTTAATTTTCTGATTTATTCTGAAGTCTCATTGACTATCTGAAAATCATTTGATGTCACTAATATGTATAAATGACATTTTCCTAAAAATTTTACCTATATCATTTATATTAGTTTAGTGAATAAATCGGAAGAACTTACAAATTTTTATAAGTGCTTTAGAAAACATCGATTGGCTTTCAGATGTACTTCATAAAATATTATTATAAATGAACTTCTGATTCGTGAAATGTACCTTAGAAAACTTTAAATGTATTTTAGAAAATATGTTAATTAAGATTTATGCAATTTATTTTTGGTAAACTGTAGATACAAATTTATTTAAAAAAATAATTACCATCTGTCTAACAATGATAATGCATTATGATGAAAAATAGGCTCTACCAAAACCTCTACCAATAATGGTTCATTTTAACTCATCTATTATGTTTACCTTTTAATTTATCCTTTCTTCTAAAATACCAGGTCCGTTTAAATCTGAAACTCCAATATTTGACCAAAAACAATTTTACTAGCATTAATTATCAATAGTCGTTCTTTAAATGTATGTATATACATGAAATTGATGTACATTTGATATTTTTTGAAGTACATTTAATATATTCTAAAGTACTACTGACTTATCCGAAATCTAATTGAAGTTTTCGGAAGCACATTCTTAATTCTTTTGATGTTTTCTGAAGTACTCTTGACTATTCGGAAATACATTTCAGGTTCTCTTTTGACTAATCTGGAATTAAAATGATGATATCTAAAGCACATGCCAAAATTCTGAAATATAATTGACTCTTTCTGAAACTAACTTTACATTTTCTGGACAACTGTTGGCAAAGGTGTATATCAAGTAATTCAGTAGTGGAACTTAGTCCGAACTTAGTGCAATAACAAATAGTTTTTTGTAAAGTAGGGCTCACATTAAACTCTCTGGTTCGATCAGCTCAACAGGTAGATTGAGCTAGTTTAATTTTTGAGAAAAAAAAGGAACAAATTCACTTTGAGTTAGGGTATACACAAATATTATCAGATGCAAATTTTATTAAACTAAACTTTCAATATTGGACAAACTTCAGTTCCGCAAAAAAGGTCATTGGGCAAAAATGGAGGAATGCTTCTTTAATTTTTCCTGAGATTTGTTCTGGGGCAAAATCGAATCCCATAAATAGATCCTCAGTGAGTTAAGCTAGATAACATCCAACAAAGTTCGTTAAATAAGAATAACTCTACAACACTAATTGTCGGACCAACCACAACCGTCGATTACCACACAGGAAGCTCCCATCTTCGGCTATATGCCAGTTTGAACAACCTCGATTTAATGTAGCAAATTTTTGTTCTAATGTAAAAAATTACTGCGTAACCAAAACGAACGATTTTCTTCAATACATACTTTCAAAATCTGAACCGAATTTAATGGAAAGTATTATTTTTTTCTGGTGATGGAGCGAAAGTTGTAATTATTTAAAAGCTTTCACACTGCTGCTAAGTTTCAAGTCAAATTAATTGTCAAACGCATTTGTGGACTCGCCTCTTTTGCCAAATATCTACGAAAGAAGCGTTGAAAATGAGCACAACTGCGCTTCCAGACAAATTCAAAATGTTCGACATCTTAAGTTAAGTTTTGTATATATAAAGCATAACCAAAAACTCAATAAAGTTTGTTAAATTTAAGACGACACTTAAATGCCAACAACAATTTGTCTGGCAATGCTTCAAAATCAAAAGTTTCCGTTTTAATGTCATATTCCAACATTTGAATAAGTTTAAGCGACACTTGATTGCATCGGAAAATATGCAAATTAAATGAAAAATAATTTTGTAATTGGACGCGGGCGGCAGTGGTCCAAATCAGCGCGGGGCAGCATTAAAGTTAGTGCTGCCATTGCTGCCGCTGGTTGACGTTAGACAAGCCGCAATTGAAAATTATTTAATTCGCTGCGCGCTTCATTTGGCGAATTGAATTTCGCATTGGCAACGTCGAACGTGAGGCACGATTTAACGCATTCGCAGACTGAAATTGCGTTTAAACGTGTGCCTCAACTGGACACTTTGCGGTCGGTGGCTAATGACGCGCAACGTGCGCACCGTGTATATGTTGCGGGGCAGTAGCAACAACTAACTTGCGCTGCCACTGAACAAGAAGAGTAGTGGCTTGCCACAACAACAACAACATTAACAACAACAACAAACCACAGCAACAAAATGCCGTCAACGATATAAACGATTTAAAATATGGTTAGTGGCTGGCTACGCGGTTGTGCGGCAATCGCAGCGTATACGCAACCTGCATTTCCAATTCGAATCCACTTGAAGCTTGACGCTGCGCACAGCGACGATGGAAATCACCACTTCAAGCACAAATTATATTAACGATTTTTTTTCTTTCTCTTTTTTTTGTTGTTGTCGTTTAGTCATTTTCGCACTCAATGCAAACAACGCACTTGAGCGGCTGGCGGCGTTGCCAACCATCATTTACAAGCTGCGATGCGATGCGACGCAATGCAGCGCTTAACTTAGGTGACGGCGCCCAGTACAAACCACGGGGGCGTTTAAAGTGCCTACAACAAATACTGCGATTGTGTCGCGGACGATAACAGGCGACGATTGCCGCTGCTACTATGTACCACTGCCTGTAGCTATTGAGTCGCCTCACCTCGCGTTGCCAACTCATTTGCATAAAACCGTGTCGCGTTGCATTGCGTCGCGCGCTTAATTGTGCTCATTGTGTGCCCGCGGCGCTTCGTTGCCATATTTTATTTGCGTAATTGCACTGACAGGTTAACTTTTATATTTTTTCGTGTAGTTTTCTTTGACATTTTAATGTTTCGAAGGTAAGAGAGGATTTCATTTTAAATTACTCATCTTAGAATCTGGTCAAGGGGAAGATTGCTTACAAAATTTAATGGCGATATATATGTCTGTCATAATTATAGGGATGTAACATCGTTTTAACGATATTGTCGAAAAACTATCGGTTGTTCGATATATCTAACTAAGAGATAACGATACTTATATATCGATATTTTATTTATCATTCCAGTTATATTAACCGTCATAAACAATGAATGATATGTTTCATCATACAGAGTGATAGTGAAATTAAAGGACCACACTTTTATATACTATGAAATTGTTATACAATTTGCCATGTGCTCTTATTGTGAGCTCCTATTCTCCAAGCGGAGGCTAAGTTCTAGGATGGGCAAGATCACACTAACACTACATACTACCCCCTCCCATACAAACCGCCCCTTTCCAAGCGAAGAAAATTAATTAAAATAGTTGCTATGCACTGCAAATCCAATATTTGGCACTTGAGTAGTAACACAAAACTGCCTCGTGGAAATGGAAGAGATTGAATAAAAACCACGCCCACCTTCCATACAAAAAAATGGGCCCTTTTCTGCTGATAAAAACATTATTGAAAATATCTACAGTGTAAATAACCAAATCCAATTCAGAATTTGAATCTTTGGTAGTCATACAAAACTACTCACCAAAAATGGTGATCCAATAAGAACAACGCCCATTTATAACATAGACATGTAGCACTTATGTGCTAAAAGAAGCACATTTTATATTGTCACTAAAATGGTGTAGGGTATTTGAGCCTTGGCATAGTCGAAGACAATTCTCTTACTAACTTTTAAAATGATTCAGACCTTAAATCCTTTAAATAAAACAAACTTACATTAAAAGAGGTCGATTAAACTTGATATTTCAATATTGTCAGTAGTGATGAGATTTTAGAGTTCTCAAAACAACCGATATCATGTGAAACATCGAATATCGGATTAAAAACATCGATAATATTGAAATATCGTTTTTTATATATAGATATTATATTATCAATATTGGCTTAAAAATATAGCTATCCTAGAAATTAGCATGCTCTCGTTTTGTTCATTCTAACCGGAAGCCCAAAATAAATATGTCCAACGGCCACAGCGTGTCAGTGAGTGGTATAGGATATGAAAAGCTTCAGATCAAACACATTCGGTAATATGCGTTTAGGATCAGAAAGAGAGTAAAATTGTATATTTTCAAAGTATTCCTGGACAAACTTCTTTACAAATTAATTATTATTTACAGTAACAAATTGTTTTGATTAGTTAAGAGAAACCAGCTCACTTGGAGGTATCCAGAATATTCGTAGCAATTGGATTTTTTTTCGAAAAAAAAACTTTTAAACATAAAATCTAAAAAAAAAAAGAAACGAAAAATGTTTAAAGAACACAAATCAAATTACAACAAACAATAAAATGACGCAAGAACATTTTATGAACTAAGTAAATTAACAGAAAGATCCGAAACAACAACAACAGCAACAATAAACAATAACAACAACAGCAAATTAAAAGTACTTGCCGTTCAAACTGTCGTTGTTGTTGTTGTTGTTTTTGATGTTGTTGTGTATGCGAACGCGCACGCCATAAATTTAAATTTAAGAAAACAAATTTCAATTAATTTGAGATTTTGTTGAGCGTAAATCCGCCAGATACATACATATGTATGTACGAGCAGATCTGCAATATGCATACCATACGATACGATACACACTTTGCGGATCTATTTGCCCGTCTGTCTGTCTGTCTGTCTTTCCGTCTGTCTGTCTCGATTCAAAATGTTTACTGCACATGCTGAAATAGAATTTTACGACAATTTGGAACGGCGGCCGTTGTGGGACATTGACGCCACCTGCTCCGCCTTTGCCGCCAGCAGCTCTGACCGGCAACGAGACATACGAGTTCTATGCAATCAGAGCTCGCAATCAACGCTGTGCACCGACGACGCTGCAATAAAAATCTGATTGGTATTTTGTAGTTTTTGAGTTTTATAAGCTTGAAGAAAACTTATTTCAAATAGATTTGAGTAAGTTCTGACGAGTATTTCTATTGTACGAGTATACATATATAAATATTTATATTTATATATTCGCTCGGCAATAATCAGTGCGCTCCTTTGCTAGTTGGATAGCTATAAATCAAAATCCATTTAGAGGTAAAACGATTTAAGAAGTGTTCATCAGCTGATTTGTTTAGATAATCGGAAATGATTACTTTAGGAACCGTTCAGATTCACTAAAATCAGCTTAAGTGAACAATTTTTGATGGTGAAAAGAGTTTCTATCTGTTCAGATTTGATTTTTTGAAATCTTTCAATCGCTTAAAAAATACCTTCCATTTGACACCTCACTCATACCGATGCGATTAAAACTCAGCGAGTATTACAAATTTGAAAATAATCGCCCCAATACAAAGTCCGTCCAAAACATTATTTTACAACAAATATACAAATTTGAAAACTATATCTCAGATCAAAAAAAAATTATATATATATTATGTAAGCCAAAATTTCGATTTATGCCGTAGCTCAAATACCCGCCGCCACAAAAAATGTCTCTATTTGTTGTGGGCGTTGTTCTTATCTGATGACGCCCATTTTTTTTGAGTACTTTTATGTTTCTACTTAACCGCTAAATTCTGAATTTAAACTGATTTTCTATACTGAAACTATTTAATTAATTGTTTGCCTTTTTAAAACGAGGAGTTTATATGGGAGGGGCGAGAAGTTTTGGGCTGATCTTGCTCATCTTAAAGCATGAAGAATAGGACCTCACATACTTCAAATGTCAGCTTGAAATCTCTTCAATTGCGACTGTAAGCGGTGGAACAGGCAGACGAACATTATTAAATCGACTCAGAATTCGACGCCGATCATTTATATATTACCAACCATAAGAGGGCGTGGTCGTTGCAAATGGAAGAACAAACCTAATACACCCATCGGTACTTGCTTCCGCATAGCGAAGGGTATACAAATTACTTAAGTTTCATAAAAATATTTTCTGTTTTGGCGTTCTGTCGGCTTTTGCATATTTCCAGAGTAGCTTTAAGTCAGTTTAATATTTAACACACTTTTGTTTTTTATTTTAATTTATAAATATGTATATAAATATATGTTTGTTGTTAGTGCTTTATCCCACTGTACATTCACATTGCCCCTTATTATTTGTTAATATAAATTTCTGTTGGCTTGATATCAGTAAATCCCAAGGTAGCGTTTTGTATATCCAGAGCTTTATGAATTGACGTCATAACACAGAGAGTTCATTATATCATTTGCACCCTACATCCAATGGAAATGTTGCTTAAGTTCAATGTAATACTTTTGTTTTTCTTTTTAACATGTATTTGTTAAAAACAAAATTAAGTGATTTCTTAAAGTTCTTAAACAGTTAAGAAATTTAACTCGGTCCAATTGGCTTTTAGGTTTTTTCCACAGATTCATTAAAAACGTTCTTTTAATTATAAGTTCGCCGATATGACTACCAGTGTCAGACCGAAACCGAATTTTTGGGCCGAAACCGAATATTTGGTCTTTATTTACTTACTCCTTATTTGTTTTTGATATTCATAGTTTATGTTATGAGCTAGAAATAATAGCTTGTCCACATTTTTTGCCAAGTCGCTGTATAATTGCACTACAAATTTGAATTTAAAGAAAAAAAAAGTTGACACCCCGATATTCGAAAGAAACCGAAACCGAATATTCGGCCAGACACTTATTTCTACCCAGCAAACCATTTTCTGAGGGCTCAGAATTATGACTTTAAAAAGAGTCATAAATCTGACGGTTTTCTGAGCGCTCAGAATTAGTACTCTAACCAGAGACATAATTCTGATGATTTCATTGATGTTTTTGATTGTAAAATATCCTAAAACACTCATTTATGACTCATTTTAGATTCTTATAAGAGTCCAAAAGACTCATAATATTTATGACACTTTTAAGACACATATTTTGGAGTCTAATAGAGTCAGAAAAGAATCATTTCAGACGCTTATTAGAGTCTGAAAACACTCATATATGACACTTTTTAGACCCATAATTCGGACTCATATCTGTGTGCCCTTACAGGAAGGGAAACACGCTCATATCAGACTCTAATATGAGCTCTTTATGAGGGTTAAGGCTCAGAATTAGGAGTCAGATTGTTTGCTGGGTACATACCGCTTCAAAGGTCATAAAATATTAATTTGTATGTATGTATTTCAAAAATCACGATAGAGCGGCAGTGTGTGAGTTCTTATCGTAGAAGTAACAAATAGGGGATGTAGCTCAGTGGTAGAGCGCTCGCTTCGCATGTGAGAAGTCCTGGGTTCAAACCCCAGCATCTCCAATGTTGAGAAGATATGCTTTTGTTTAGTTTAACATTATTTTTTTTCATAGAGTTATAATAACTTTTTTTGCAAGTACTCGATACGATAATATTGAATTGCTCTGCTCCGGCATTTTTTGTTACAATTATCATCTTGAGTGGATAATTTTCTGGAAAACCCAAAACAACCTTATGCCGAATGTACATTTTAAAAGCGTTGTTTTTCGCTATAGCAACCTGCCGTATGGTTTACAAGATTTCCAACATATCGAGATATATATTTTACAAATAATCAAAAAACAAAAACAAAAAAAAACCGAATGGCGCCGCACTGCATCAGCCGAAAGTAAATTAATTAATTACAACGCAATAACTAACTAACTAAAATTTGTATTGGAGCTGAGGTTGTTTTTGGTTTTATTTTTCTGTTGTTGTTGTTTTCACTTTTTCACATTTTTCACATTTTTCATGGAAGTACGCCAGCGTTGATGGATCGCATTTGTAGCCAAATCCGCATGTAAACAAGTTGTTGCAACAAATGTTGACAATAACTTTCAGGCGGTTTGGAAACTTAATGCCATTTAAATCCCAAGTAATTGATAAGAATTTAAAAAATTAAGTCAACAAACTGTTGGCCAAATATTATCGTGCAGATATCTATTGAATTCTATCTTTTTGTTTTTTTTTTGCCAGAAATTTTCCACTTTTTTTTTTTAAAGTGGGCTTTAGCTAGCTTTACGGCCAACACACAGTTTGAGATTTTAATTTCATTTTAATTTCGTTTTAATCGCAGTTAAGCGCTCTTAACGCTTTTATGAGCTATTGGCGCACTTGATTTACCATAAAGTCGATTGGCATTCGAGCGATACTCGCGCAATTGAAGAGTGCGAATAATAAAACGATATCTTCGATCGCAGCGTTTAATTGAAATGCTTTTGCAGTTGATAGTCGACAGCTTGTTGGACGCAAGAGTTTGAGGTTCCACGACCGCAAGAGAATTGTGTCCGCTGCCAAGTCGCTCGAGAACTGACGTCAAAATGAAATTAACAACATTTAGAAAATTGAATTAGTGCGATTGTGCAAGAATCAACAAATTAACGACTCACAATTCTCTTTACTTCGAGTTGACTGTTATTGAAATGATCGTTCTGCAAGATCAACCCAAAAGATAGAATACAAAAAAAAAACTTTTTTCAATTGAAAATTTGTTGTTATCAAAAACGAAATATATTTAAAAACTTAAATATTGATAAAAAAAAAACCTCATGCAGACTAAAACAACTGAAGGGGGAAAAACAAAACTTAGTAAGCTTAGATACTTAAAACAATTTAATCTTTCTATTAGCGATTCCATCAGCGATGACATATGGCACTCGAAGCGCTAAAATTGGACTTGGACTCATTTGGCTATGATTGTGAAAGTGTTTGAAGTTCCCCACAAGAAAAAAGATCGTAGTTCAAATTTGTAAATTATTTTCTGCAGAATTCAAAGAATTTGTTATTGTTAAAATTTTGCCAAAATAAATTGTTTATCTTACAAACAATTGAGTTTAAAAAAATTAACTTTTCCAAATTTTAGATGGAGCAACTGGTTTGGTTATAAAATTGTGCAACTCCTAATTGAAAAAGACACAAAATCGTGTTAACCGACCGACCGACCGCCCACTTAAAAATTGCCAACATGTGCACATACATACATACATACATACATACATACATACGTTGGGTATATTAGTTTGTGTGTGTTTGTGAGTGTGTCTTTGCATCAATGTGCAAATTAATGAATGAAGTTTCTGAAATCACTTTTTTTTTTGTTTATCTCTTTTTGACTTGGCACTCATGCATACACGCACACATGTGCAATTAGTAAAACTAAAAAAGCTAAAATGTGTAGTTTTTGGAAGCGCAAAGTTAAGGTGCGAAACAGTGTTGCCATGTGTGGTAAATGTGGCTAGTTAATGTATATTATATATTTATATACCTCATAATGTATTCCTAAAATTTGGTAAGTTATGTTGTGACTAGTAGTTAAATCTCTAAGATTTTTTATCTTGTTAAATTTTGATGTGTCAAACTTATGGTATAATAAATTGAAGGTGAGAAAAGTAGAAAAATGTTTCTCTCCACCTCGAAATTGTTTCTCTCTTTAAAAAAAATAATTATTAAGTAGTTGCCATGGTTGTTACAATTATAAAGTAAAAAAAAACAACAACGTAGTTTGTTGTAAAAAAACAAACTTTAAAATAATGCAGAAAAATAAGACAGAAATCGAGGTGAGTTCGCTCAATTTGCATTTTCAGTTCGAACAAGCTACCACAACTGTATAAAGCTAGATTAACATAAGTAAAATCTTCAAAATGAAAGTACTAAATTTTTTTTTACAATTAATTTAAAAGAATAAGAATTATAAGATTTCAAGATTTTATACTTTATTTTTTGAAACAGTGAATTTTTTTTAATTTAGGTGGTTTTAAACCTGGAAAAATTCAGTCGTCATACATTGTATTGCTTTGCATTGCTTTCAGAAAAAATTAGTTTTGAATAATACCAAATTCGTTATAAGTTTTTCTAATAAGCTTCTTTATGGACTTATAAACTTAGGGGACTTGCTACGTTCAAGCCAAGTTTTGGACTAAAACAAAATTTTAACGCCCTATTACTCCCACAATTTGTGAAACTATGTAAAAAATATTCGATTGTTTTGTAACTATTAAAAAAAATATGTTCATTGTCGAAATCCTTCTCAAAATTGGGCGTAGTTAGATTTAGCGCCCACCGACCTAATTCTACAACGGAGAGCACTGGGAAGCACAATGGTCCATGAGGACTGATAGCTACGGTTCCGTATCAGCCCACATCAACTCAACTCTAATCGAAAATTTCCGCAAACTTATTATATAACACATATTAATATTCAAAACAAAACCTGGCCAACGCCGGATATTATAAGCTAGTCTATTAATATGTAACAAAATTAATGTTTATATCTGTCTTTTATTCTTTCATATTTTTTCAAAAACTTAAAATTGTTGAATGGTGGCAACACTCGTAAATATTATCTCAGCAGTAAGAACAACAAAAACAACAACACCACCACACACAAACGATATACAAAAAAAAAGCACACAAGAAGAAGACGAAGCAAAGCGGAGACCAGCTTCATGTCATGTGAACATTTTCATCTCGTTTTATTAATGATTACAATAATTATCTTCTTCTTCTTCTTTTCATTTATTTATTTATTTCATTGCTGTATCGCGAGAAGACGGAGGATTTATTTTTACTATTTTTTGTTGTTTCGTTAAGTTTCATTGGAAAGTATTAAATTTTTAAAATTTTGCACATTTCAATTTTACGAAAAAAATTTTATTTCACTATTTCACTTTTAATTTTTTTGTTGTTTTTTCAATATTTATTTCGAGCAAACGCTTTGCACTTTGCACACACACACACACAAAAAAACTAAAAATGCAACTTGTTAGCCATGGCTTAAAGCAATAGCAATAACAATAACAGCAACAGCAGTAAAAAAAACTACGCAACATTTGAACGAAATTGAAAAACAAACAACAACAAAAATTCATAAAAAATCAAAGTTTAGCTTGAATGAGGCGAAACCAAAACAACCCAAACTGCAACGCAACCAGTTGTGGCATTGCAGCTTTTAAGCGCCTTCAACTGCCTCACTGTACTCGGGCGTACTACATCTCTCTTCTCTATGCACTGCGCTACCACACCACCGAGTGGACTCGCTAAGCATGTTCAATTTCGTTCAAATAGTTGCTTTAAGCCAGCCGCGCGTTTAGAACACTTTTTTTTTTCGTTTCAGTTACCAAACGTTTTAACCACAAGCGAGACAAACGAACTTTAAACAGTTTGGTAGTGCCTTCGGCTAAGCGGTCATTAAATTTCGACCGAAATAATTTCTTGACAGTTCCGTTAAGATTAGCTGGCTGTGAATTATGGACACTTCTACATTTTCTATTCGCATTAATCGAGCTGAACAATTTTGCAATTAAATTAACGTGCACACCCCGAGCTGGCACACCGCGATCCTCTATAACCAACGACCAACGAAAACCAACCGCGAACTGCGTTAGACGTAACGTAACTGATTTCAATTTCGATTTCACGACGCAGCTGCTGCCTTGTTTAGCCAACCGATCCCAACCCGCACTCGCCAACAAGAGCCAGAGCTACAACGATAGTAGCCGATGATCGTTCATAAAAAACGTGTCGGAGCATTGCTCTCTCACGTGAGCACCATTCAGTGCACAGTGCGCGTTAGACTCAATGATAATTTTCACATAAATGATATTTAATATTTCATTCAAAAAAATTTATATATGCCCAGCAGGAAAATCAACCGATTTAAAACTGGTTTATTATCGATATAAAACAAGTGATGATGGGTTATTAGACCGATTTTTTTTTGGATTGGACTGACTTGTTTTGTGAGGCGATGACCGCTAAACAAGTCAGTACTGATTTTCACTAGATGTATACATGTATACAAATAATACAGAGGTGAAATACCTCTTCTATATAGAATATTAAAAACATCGCTTTTTGAAAATAATTTTCTTTGAAGTTTCGAAATTATTTAGACCGAGACTTTGGAGGTTAGTAGTAAAGCCTGGAAGTTTTCATGACTTCGAAATGTAAGTCTTCAAAGTTATGTTTACCATTGGATGATTCATATATACGATTATATCAGCTTTTAACTGTTTACTTTTTTAAAAATTTTCTTCGATGACAACTTTACACCGACTTCGAAATTTCGAAACAACAGTATTTTATTTTAAAAAGTAAAAGTATTTGACGTAAAATATTGAAATTTCAAATCGATTTCGTTATGATTCTAAAAGAAGCATTGTGGAGTAAGATTTTGAAAAACTGTTGGCCTTCAATGGAAAAAAATAATGTTTAAAATGTATCTTGAAAACCATTGAAAATATTGATTTGAAATGCTCTCAAAATTTGTTGTTATGAGTCCGAGTATGTGTAAAAAATCTTAAATGATGATGTCAACAGAAAAGAGTTCAACAGACTTTAGAGTTGAAACCGTCAGATTTTATTAGGGTCTATTAGTTTAACAAATATTTGGACGAAATAAAATTCACTGAAATAGTCAAAATATTTCAGAGATAAATAAATTAAATTAAGCTTAAATGAAATAGTAAAGTTTTATAAGAACATCTTTTCATCGATATGAAATAATTTTTGTTAATATTTGCTGCCAGACAATGTACTGTGCGAGGTGTTATCATGACAAGGTAGCGAGCGCTTTTCTCTCAGAGACAAAGACGTTAGCTCAGTGGCTGCAAAGGGTAAATAGAAAAAACGAAACACTAACAAAACAAGCTTAAACCAACAGCTGCTGCATTTGCGAAAACAGCTGTTCTTTCTCGGTCACAACAACAACATAAAGCATATCAAGTTACTCACATTCGCAGCCCTCTCAAATTAAAGAAAATAAGAAATAGTAATGCCAATCAATTCGATTTGTAAGACTTCTGTGGCATTTTTAATACATTTATTTACAGTTGGCAACCCATTAACAAACAACTCAACTCGTATCTCTCGCTTTATTTGTTCCTCTGTCATTCGCTGATGACAGCTGCTCCATTCTTTTCCACACACGATTTTCGCTTTGACTTTACCTTGCTCAGTCGCTGGGGCTGTCATCGTTGGTATTGTTTGTGCTTTAAACTTTTGAGATTTTGTATGGACCACTCGGTGGAGCATATATTGTGTAAGGGTATAAGTTTGTAACGTAGTTAAATGCTACATATAGATATACACATACTATATGCAGGTATATACAAGGTGGCGCAAAAGAAGTCATCCGGCCTTCAGAATGTCGGTTGTGGCTCGTGCAGTGTGTGCTGTTGCTCCGTCCTGTTGGAACCACATGTCCACCAGTCCTAATTCGTCCAGTTCGGGCAGAAAAAACTCGGTCAACATTGCCCTATAGCGCGCACCGTCCACTGTTGTCGTTTGACCCGCGGCGTTCGGCCCGATGACTCCTCCAGCGTGAACAGCACACCACGCAGTCACTTTGAGCGGGTGTAATGGTTTCTCGTGCATCACTCGCGGATTTTCGGTTCCCCAGAAGCGATAATTTTGCTTGTTCACGTACCCGCTGAGGTGAAAATGAGCCTCATCGCTCATTATGATTTTTGCCAACACCACAGACGAATTGTTACGCAAAAAAATAGACACAATTATTCCGCGTTCTTGGGGAGTGTATCGCTCCATGGCTTATTCACTTGTATTCTGTATCTGTCTAGTCCACAAATGTCAAAACAGATTTGACATTGGCGGCCATTTGCAAAAATGAGAGCATCTTCCAATAGGGTGATTTCTGTTGCGCCACCCTGTATATTTATATATTTTTGATCAGAATCAAGAACTGCTTCGATTTGTTAAAAACGTTAGAGATAATGATCTGAAATTAAGGCGAACTGATTAAGTAGATCCAAATACTCTGACCAAATACTCATTTCTTGTTGGCACGATATCTTCAAAATCATTATAGATATTAGCTTGAATTTTTTTCTTCAAAATGTTCTGTTCTGCTTGAGACAAACTGTTTTAATTTTGAAAATAATCGTATTGAAAACATTAGAGTGGCTTATACTTTCTTTTTTTTTGGAATAAAAGCTTTAGAAAAGTTCTAAAATAGTTATTGCAATCAAACTATTTTTCAATTAAGTTCTACTAATAATATGGGACATTTATAAAAGTCTGTGAGACCGACTATAGTTTCTTGCTTGTTGTATAGTGAATTGTTTAATCGACTTAAATTTTGACGTTTCCCTTTGAATGGTTTTTTGTGACAAACCGTGTTTACATTTATTTTATTTATTCCTCATAGCTAGTAAGTTTGTCAGTAAGTTCGTCTGTTTGTCACCATATGTATTCGAGCGTTTTTGACGTCTGTTGAGATATGATCAATCGATTTGGTTGGACGCGCTTCCAAGTCAATCGATCGAAATTTAAGATAATTGGTAAATTTTGTTTGAGATTTCATAAAATGAAAAAAAAAAAAAATTTTTTGTTTTAGAAGTTTAGGATGTTCTGACAGATATTTGGTGTACACATACAAATCCATAAAACTTTGCTAGCCTTCGGACTCGTTTGACTCTTCAAACAAGTCCACTTTTAGTATATATAAAATTAATAAAAAAAAACACTGCAAAAACAAAAAATATGTTTCTTAACTTTTTCCACTATCCCAACTTAAACCGAACTTAATTAAATTTTTGATGCAATTTATTTTCGACATTCTGTAAATTATCGACGCAGACTCCAGAAACTCCAATTGATAGCGCTCCAACCACAAAAACATGACAACGATGCCACAACAAAAAACGAAAAAAAAATTAAGAAAACTTGGCAGCAGGTGCTACTCAAAACTGTTTAAGCCACTTCAAGCCAAACACAAAACACACAGACATCAACTGTAAAGACGAAATCGACCTTAAAAGCAGAATGTCATACCAAAAGTATAAAGCATTAACTGACATTCTCGTACAGACTTATACGAGTACGACATTGTAACATACGGACGGGTATCCTAAGCGTACGCAAACAGACTCAGACTTTTGCGGTAACTTAATACCCGCCCGCAATCAGAATTCAGTAGCCGAGCGAAGTTGCATTTTAATTAAGACTTAGAAAATGTCGAAAATTTTGTGAACTCTTCGCCCTTCAGGTTTATTGAACTTTCAGTATGTATGTCAGACCTTCACATTGAAGAGTGTTCCAACGCTCGCACCAGTTTGAATAAATTTTTACTTTGAACATTGAAGTTCAAAGACTTTAGTTCTGCGAAAATTGTTTTAGAAAACTATTTTTTAAATACCTTTTAAATATTATATTTGTATATACATAAATATATACTCGTACTATATGTTGTAAGGTACTTACTGCCTGTTGCGCGTCGAACTACCGTGTGCGTAAAATTGCCCAGAGCTGCCACCGTAACGATGGAATCCTTTTTGCCGCTACCCATCTGTAAAAATTAGTAAATATTTCAATTAAATAAACTTGTGTAGGAAAAGGTTTAAACATATTTTTTATAACTTTAGAATAATTCCTGCATTTTCTCTGTCAATAAGTAAAATTATGAAAATATTTACATATGGCACCTTTCACTCTCTTTCGTTGGTTTGTTAAACCGAAAAGAAAAACATTTTGCAAATTCGTAAAAAAATTTCATCTTAGGCTTTCATTTGCCCCAGAGCAGAGCTTTGTGTGGCATCCTACATTTAAGCATCTTTTTTTTTTAATGTATAAAATGAGAGCTTCATGAATTCTACTTTAGAGAAGTATAAACAAGGAAGACATTGGTGGCATATGTAGCCATTACGCATTTGGATTTAGCATACACACTGGCAGACAGAAGCGCACACACAGCCACATACAAACAAAGGCACATGAGAAAACGCACATTTTTTATATTTTTCTATACCCTAGACTATGAGCACGCTCGGAGGATATATTGAGTTTGATCATCCATTTGACACGGCTATAAGGAGGCATGGTAGGAAACTCAATATTATTTTATTTTACTTGTCTACGTCGCGTCCATTACGATACTGTCGAGTCTATACAGTTCGTTTAGCCTATCCTATAATCCATTATATTATTCTAATCTTTCCGTACTTCTAGTCTATCCAACACTATCTGAATCCCTCACGTCTTAAACGGTTCTAATATATCTTCCATATATTAAAGGACTTCGACAATAAAACATAAATGGATTTAGTGAACTTTAAATGTTAAACATTTGATTAAAATATTGTTTGATCTAAGTTTTTATTTTAGATGATTCAATAAAAACAGACAACATGAAAAAAGATTCAGTCCACTTAGTCCATCTAGTGCAGTAAATATTTGACA